>OY019134.1:55000-217500 GCA_955652365.1 Eristalinus aeneus
GCTCCATCAAGGACCAGTGTTTATCGATGGTATAGTGAATTCAACCGAGGTCGTAGTTCACTCCAAGACGAATTTCGTGAAGGTGGATCGTGGATTTATGCGTATGAGCCTCGAAAGTTAACAGCAGTCGACTGTATGGGTGTTTCAAATTGCGCCACATCCAACAAAAGTTGCTCGCACACGAAGCACTTCCAAGCAATTGGTCGCCTGTTTTTTTCGGAAAAACCGGACACGTCGCAACCGTACCATTAGAACAACGCATAACAGTCAATTCTGAGTGGTACATAACCCTTTGTTTGCCAATTGTCTTCCAAAGAAATCAGGAAAACCAACCGCCGAAAACGGATCACTCTTCATCACGACAATGCGAACTCTCACATATCCATTTGAAGAGTCATCCGCCGTATAGTCCTGACTTGGCACCGAATGACTTCTTTTTATTCCCGTGCGTAAAAAATAAAATAAGAGGTGAACGTTTTTCGACACCTGAAGAAGCGGTTGATGCGTTCAGAATGCATGTTTTGGAGATACCTCAATCAGAATGGCAAAAGTGCTTCGACAATTGGTTCAAACGCATGCAAAAGTGTATAGACCTTAATGGGGAATATTTTGGAAAACAAAGCTATTTTCGATGAATAATATTTGTTTTTGTTCTCTAATCCCAAAATATAAAAGGCAACCCTCGTATATGTATAAGTTACATACTTATAAAAGGATACACCACATTTTTCTGTTATTTCCATTACCTTCAAGGGGCTGTAGGTCACAGCTTGGCGTGGTGTGACGAGGCGAAGAATATAAAAATCGATTTCCCAGGCACTGACGTCATGAAGCATATTTATTTCCGGCACAAGAACATCGTTTTTGTTCCTTTTAAATGTATAATTTTGCATTAATATGAAACATGTTGTAGTGCTAAAGTAGTGGCAGTGGCAGTATACATACACATATAGGTTTAAATTTATTCAAACACATAACAATTAGTTTCGTTTGGTTTGATTATGAGTGCGCTGTACGGTAACAGTTTTTTTAAGACTGCCCAAAACGAACAGGAAAAACCGATCATAGAAATTTACCAAGCCGTATTATTAGGTTTAACCTAACACCGATTCTTCTTTTGATTTCGATCAGAGTGATTCCAATTTAACTCTTTCCTGTATTTGTCGAAAATAAATTCAACATGTAACAAGTGGTAATCGCTAGCAGGAAGGTCTTCTTTATGAACCTAAAGGAAGCAACTGATTAAAAAAAGTTCAAGCAAGAGTCCGTCAATTGTGTTGAGACTGAAGGAAACTTAAATGGACAAATGACGAGAAAGTATTTATGGCGTTGTACCTGAGCGGAGTGATACAAAGCAGATTTTAAAAAATTGTTGCTATATTTAACATATTTTTGTTTTCGGCGATAAAAGGCTATAGGAGTTGAGCTTGTGGGAGGTTTCATAAATTTTTGGGAGCGTACATCTAGGTTAATTGTGTTAATTTCTTTATAATATCTCAAGTGTATATCCAGCCAGTTTTCTCGATAGAAAAAATAACTGTCATAATAAATCTACATAAATGAATTTGTATTATTTTCAATGTTTACGTGTACTGGCATATGTTAAACATACCGATTGTTTTTAAAATGAGGTACTACAAATACTAACTTTTATTTGTATATACCTTTAAATTTAGGCATTGACGGCTAGTACACAGTTCCCTTCTTGTCGATATCAATCTAAATTATGGTGTATGGCAGAAATCCATATAAGTGTGTAATTAAATTAATCCAATTTGCTTATTGAACTTATCTCGATCATGAAGGAAATAAATGAAAATATGTAAAAAAAAATACATAATACACATATATATATATATATATATATATATATATATATATATATATATATATATATATATATATATATATATATATATATATATAGAAGTGTTTAGGTTAAAATGTCTCAGTTTATCGTTTTATAAAAGTAGCCCGGGTTTTTTCTTGCATGATTGATTGTGTCTAGGAGAAATTAGTGCAAATTGAGTTTGACGTAAAGAACAGAAGCATTATTGGTTTTTAATTTGAAAACAGAAAAATGTGTTTTTTAGTTTGATCGTTGCTTGAACTTTTCGTATACATATAACCCTTTTAGTCCAGCAATTCAAAATATTTGGTGCCGCAAAAAAAATTTGTTTTGGGCTAGAATAAAATATGGGATATGAATTTATTTATTCTTTATTTTTAAATAATATTAAAATTGTTTTTTATAATATTTTTTTTTTTTGTTTATTAAATTCATTATTGTTTTTCAGATGATGTCGATCGTTTAAAACCTCAAAAACGTGGGTTTTTTCAATCTATATTGTGTTGTTGGCGCCGAAACCGAGCGAAAACAAATCAAAATGGGACACCAGTCGATGGATCAACAACACCGCCGCCACTACCGGACCAACAAAGGTACTTACTACCTCAGATTAGACATTCGGATATGCATAAGAAATGCATGGTCATCGATTTGGACGAAACCTTGGTACACAGTAGTTTTAAGGTGAGTGCACTGATTGTAGCTTTTCTAGTGAAGACTAAAATTAGATACAATAAAAATTGTATACAGAATAGATATGGGGTACTCATAACACTAATTTTCTAAAAGCTATCTTAAAACAAAAAATAGATTTCTTTATGTTATTTATACACAATTCTTCTTTTAATAAGTGTAACCAGAAAATGGTGCAAGAAACTTTTTGTAAAACGTGGTAAGATAATTTAATAATAATAATAATTGTATGGCGCGACAGTTCGCAGGGGACCAGGGCCTAGTTTGCTCATCAACTACTCGTGTTCTGCGCGCTACTGTTCTCTCACGAGTAAAAGGGACCTCCAGTTTTTAGCCGACTCCGAACAGCGAAGTTTGAGAAGCTTTCTTAGACAGTTATTACTCTTTGAGTGTTGTCAGCAGATCGAAGAGGTGCCGTGAAAAATTCGAGGTGTTCAGTCGGGAATCGAACCTAGACCCTTCGGTGTGTGAGCGTCGCACTCTACCCACTTCGCCACGGTACGATGATTTACACAAAACAAAATGGTATACTGTTTAAAATATGTTGCTGTTGCGATTACACTAATGTCAATGTAGGCAAAGACAACAGTGTTGTGCCTAACAGAAACTATTTGGCTCGGAACTTATTTAAGAACGATTGCGAATGGGTATTTACAGTTGGTAATGGGTGTGCTTTCCTTGACAATTTCGAAACCTTTCCCACACTGCTAAACATAGCCCATGGTAATAGTAGATGATTGTAAATGAAATAGTTTAAATTGACCTGAGATATTTTTGCTTTGAAATACAAAATTAATTCATACCTCGTACAAAACGACTTTAATACTAAAATATTGCAAAACTGGAAAGTTTAAAAGAGTACAAATTGTTGTTAACAGCAAAAGAAATCTTACCTGTAAAATGCTATTTTAGATATATTAACGTTTGTACAAATATTTTTTCCCAACAGCCAATTCCAAATGCAGATTTTATAGTACCGGTAGAAATAGATGGAACCATTCACCAGGTATATGTTTTGAAACGACCTCATGTAGATGAATTTCTTCGAAAAATGGGAGAACTGTACGAATGTGTATTGTTCACAGCTTCACTAGCCAAGTATGCGGATCCAGTTGCAGATCTGTTAGATAAGTATGCATTTCTCTTGATTTGCATTAAATTATGGATGATTATGTAGTGGTATTTTTAGATGGAACGTGTTTCGTGCAAGACTGTTTAGGGAATCATGCGTATACTACAGGGGAAATTACATTAAGGATCTTAATCGCCTTGGTCGTGATTTACAGAAAATTGTTATTGTTGATAACTCTCCAGCGAGTTATATATTTCACCCAGATAATGCGGTAAATGTTTAATTATTCTTAAACTTTTTTAATATGTTCAATTTCTCATACATTTTGTTGTTTTGTGATTGTATGTTCTCAAAACCTGCAGGTTCCCGTTAAGTCGTGGTTCGACGATGTTACTGACTGTGAACTTTTAGAGTTGATTCCACTTTTTGAGAAGCTAAGCAAAGTTGATTCGGTTTATAGTGTATTGTGCAACTCTAATAATCCACTTAACAATCATCTTCAGCACCAGCAGCAATCCCAACAGCAACAACAACAGCAGCAACAACAAATTCTTCAGCATACACATCTAACACAAACGAACCATCAATTGCAGATGGTACAACCGACATCAGCAACGACAACCGTTATAACACAACAGCAACCGACACAAGTGATTCAGTCCCAACAACCACAACATACCGGTAATCCGCCCAATTCAAATGAAATTAACAACAAAACGTAACAGTGGGAATATATGTTCATTAATATATAAGATTAAGGTTTTAAAAAATTCATTTTTTTTTCTTTTTTTTTCCCAATATTTTACTAAAAATATCAATTATTTTATAAGAGACAATATCGCGTATGAATGAATTCAGCAAAATATTTTAAAAGGAAAGTATGAAACCGTCTCAATACATACAACTGGTTTACCAAGTATGATGAAAAACAAATTTGAAACCCATACGTACTGCTGACAGATATTTACCTTATAGTTTGTGTTTTATATTGTAATCAGCAAGCCTATTACACGCGTGTAGGCGAAATGTATATTCATCAAGGAAACTGTTTTTTTAAGAAATTTATAATTTCCAATTGTTTTGCTTTAAAAAAGTAAAAGAGTGGACAAGCGAATAAATATTTTTACGTATATATATATATACATATTTGTATGATGGGCGGGTGGAGTTCACAGCGGATTTTGAATGCATTGCAGTTTTGTATAAATTTAAACAGAATTTGTTTTTAAATTATAGTATTCTGATTTACCTTGCACTTACTGTATAAATCTAAATGACAGAATGTACACATTATGAACAAAATCTCAGGCAAGTTTGAAACAGACAACACCTGCTGCAATATTTGGAAACTTCTAAAACAAAGACAACTCTGTAGACAAGCTTAATTGCCGGTTTACGGATGAGATGATTAGCTTCTTCTTTAACGGAAAGTAATCAAATAATACTTCTTTAAAGAGATAAACTAAGAGAGACATAAATAGGTATTATAGGCATACCGATGAACTAAATATATATTGTAAATATTTATATGTATTTTATTTATATATACATAAAGTAAACTCATGATGTAAATTATATTATACGTGCGGATTGTTTATAATATCAAAGTAGTTTAATGAAAACACGAAGTTGTTTAGTTTTTCTACCAACATCAAGAATAAGAATATAAAAAAGAAAAAGAAAATAAAAAAAACAAACAAAATCAATAAAAATAACATTTCAAGGAATAATAATAATGCGGAAATAAAAAATATTTATATTTATACTAAAAATATATACTCATATATATATATATATATATATATATATATACATGTATATATATATACAAAACCATATACCAACAAACCCTTGATTATGCTCACTTACGTGCGTTTGGTAAAGTATAAAGAAAGGGTATACAAATATATATATATATTTATATATTTGTATACAAAACCATGTACCAACAAACCCTTGATTATACTCAAGTGCGTTTGGTTAAGTATAAAGAAAGGGTAATTCTTTTAATTTTTAAGTCAAACTGTTGAGCATAATCAAGCTTTGCTTAAATAAGCAAAATACGACGCTGAAGATAACTTTATTACTTCTTTAAGAAAAGTAAAGATTGGCAGAAATTTTAATTTCTTTATTATGAATCATAATTGTTTTCTTATGTAGTTTTTGGTTTATTTTTTCAGTTGCGTGTGCACTTTCTTTTATTGCCACACAAAATAAATCCCATGCACTGATTCATCATTGAACTTTCCTTAAATTTGCGCAATTGAATAGTACATAATTTGTTATATGATGGACTACAATCCGCTACATTCTAACTGGGCAAGTGCATTTTTATTCAGTTTGTATGTATGTATGTATCAACGGTATACCCTTTGGTTATTGTGGAATATTTTTCTGATACAAAATTTTGTAATTAAAAACTCTAAATCATGCATTTGCTTTCTTCGCAAAAATAACATTGCTTTCCAAATTTCGTACACATGCCTACCATAAAAACAATCTAAGATAGGTCAATGTTGCATTTTTGGTTGCTACTATTTTTTCTTTTTTAAATTTTTGTTATTTAGCTGTTAACTTGTAACTGACACGATTAATTTTATACACATTTGAATAACTAATCGAGTGTATGTTGTTTAAAACAATAAAATAAATAAATGAGACGTCGAAACGAGATATGAAGCCATACGTATGAACCCACAAAACCCTAAACAAACTAATTCAAATAATTGATAAACAAATTAAAAAGTTTTCTGCAAATAGGATTATACTTATTTATACCAGTTTTATCAATTTAAATAAATTACAAAGCTTTTATATATGTATACATAGACAAAAAAATGTAAAGGGAAATCGGTTTATTATAAGATAAAAAAAAAGAAATAAATGAAAATTATAATTATATACCATATATTTTTAAAACGGATATATTTCTAAGAATAAATTGAAAAAAAAAATCAAAAATCTATATAAACTTAAATCCTTAAATAAATTATTTTCTAAGGCATGATCTATTTGGAGTAAAATTTGTTTTTTTTAACATTCTTATGATGAACGCAATGAATGAAATCGACTTATAAGAAATATTTTTACAAACTATTACCATTTACAAAGTTTCCAATTTTAATTTTGTAAGAGATATCGTTTCCCAAAACGTCCTGGTCGACCACTTAATTGAATCAAAAAAACTCAAATGCCCTACAATTAGTTCTAAAATCACCTCTTTTATTTTATTGAAAATATATTTAACATGAATATCCATTTTATATGTTTCCTACAAAAAAAAATCAGACGAGGTCTAAATATTTTGTTACTCATCATGATTATTAACAAGTGTATTTACATCACACAAGAGAAAAACTAGTAGTCTTCTCTCTAAAGAAAAAACACAATGTAGGGCAACGCAGACATTTTTGAACTAAATTTCCTCTATAGAGTGCTATGCTTTGTTGATAGGGTGACTTGTTATATGCTCATATGCGGCCTAAAAACAAAAAAAGGTTCGATTTATTCCTTCAGTAAGATACAATACCGACTTTTATAGTGGTGTAACAGTAACCCGCCAATCCAGACATTTCTGAATGATAATTTGATCCACCAGTGAGGTCGTCCAACAAAGCCAATTCTGCCCCCAAGTGTGGTACTTTAGCTCGAAGAACAAGAAAAAGGACTAATGGCATCATACCGTCGGCTGCCAATATCACAGAGCTTTCGAATGTTGTAGATTTATGTGCATCAGTTATTAATTCTATAACGTTTTCTATTACAGTCAACATGTCTTTAGGGCTGTATTTCTCCTGAAGCTGTTTAAACATTGCTACCGCATCATAGAAAATTTCGTTGGACACCACTCTCAATAATGATCTAAATCAGAATTAAATAATTAAATCAATCACCCTTTTCTCAGAGAAATTAAACTTACTCATCTAAAGCCAGATAAGTCGCTAAATCTTTGTCGGTTTTACCCTCGGAATATATAAGATTTTGTCGATACAGTTCATCCTTACGACTATATTTGTTTGCGTAAAGCACAAAAAGTGTAGAGTATATTCCTTCAGATAGTAATATTGGATACAGCAAACTTATGTGAGACACGACTTCTCTTGACCCTTCTAAAATGCAAAAGTCTTCGGGCAGAGCTGGAAACAATTTTCTAACAAATCGGTAGACTCGCTTAGAAATTGATTCCCATTCCCTCATTGCCTGTTTTGCCAGTATTGGAGTTGGTTTAACTTTCCAACAACCATAGGACGTGTAAAAGCAATTTGAAATTTTCCGATTCAGTAAACACAGTGGATGGTGTGGATCTTTGAAGGCTTGCTCAAGATACTCTTTTATTGAAAAGAAATCAATTTCTGTCAATGTATTTACACCAAAGCTTGGAACATACTCCAAACTATTTGATATGTTTGCAGTTAGATTAACTGTACCATCAATCGAGCTGTGCGTACTTGTAGAAATGAGTGAGTCTGTCGCCCAATGTTCAAGGTGTGCATTTATGCTATTGCTGACAACGTTTTCTTCGTTAAAAAAAACCTCATTTTGAAGTCCATCCCAATCATCAAAGAGCGTTTCTTGGCTACATGACTTTTTTGAATGTAAATCCTCGCTAAGATCTGACAAATTTGTCTTAATGGAAGTTGTTGTAAGGTTACTAATGGATTTAAGGCTAATTTTATCGAGATTAGAAACATAACCCATTGATATGTTTTTTGCGAAGTAACTGTGAGTGGAAATTGGAAAGTTTTCGTGCTCCTTGTATTTTTCGCAGTTTTTTTGTTTTGTCATAAAGACTGCAATGCAATTCCATAATTGCTTTGGCGTGCTTGTGCCTAGAGAATCTTGTTGGCCAAATATGTGTTCTTCGAAATTATCGAATAAACTTCGCCATTTACGAGAGTTATCAACAACGAGTCCTCCTATAGACCTAAAAGATAACATATCAAGATTGTGCCAATAATTCACTGTAATTCGGTTTGCACCTACTTGGGAAATTTGGAGAACTTTCGATTTATCGCAACAGAGCCAGATATAACCCGAACATCGTTCCAGACGCCACCCAAATGGCCTGTAATTATATTCCCAATCATTTCAGTCCTTGTCGTTTCATCATCATTGCTTTCCTGTAATAAATGACTTAGAATAAGAAGACTCATAGAAGATGACGCTTTTGATTATGGCATACACCATCAACAATTCCATGAGGAAGGTAATAGGTTCCCTTCCCGGCTGGTCCCAGCATTGTCAATTCTCCTTCATAGTAGTAGCCATTTTCAAATACCGCAATTCCAGATCCTGTTAGCTCATCATTTACAAATATACCTTCAAAATAGTTGCCATTCATAGTAATACATGTTCCTGCACCAACACGCTTATTATCCGCAAACATTCCCATGTATTTATCTCCTGTGATTGTGTCATCAAGAATTCCATATCCACATTTGGCGTTTGCTTGATATTCTCCCATGTAAGTGTACTTTTGGGATCGTAGTATTCCATGTCCATGAAACATGTTATCACAAAAGTTTCCGTCGTACATCTCGTTTTCTTTCATTTCAAGGCATCCGTATCCATTAAATTTGCCAGCTTTAAAGTTTCCTTCGTACATTCCAAACGAAGGAATAATCATTTTTCCGTGACCTATTCGATTTTTTTAGATTAGATTCTATTAGAATATTTTCGGAAACATGTTGGCGCAATTTACCTTCGATTTCCCCGTCCTTGACGTCACCAAAATATATCTTGCCATCCGAGTACTCCAGGTAACACTTTCCATGCATTATGCCGTTTTTCCATCTTCCATACGCGTGCACTTTAGCATATTTTGGATGTCTGGGGCTAAATATGTAAGCCATTGTCCTAACATTCGAGAGCTTTCCCCCAGGGCGTCCTAACGCTGTCATAATACTGTACTCCAACTGATTATACCAAACCTTTTTGTCCTCATGGTTTTTCGCTTCCAAACTAAACGTCTTTTCTGGTGTTGTAATTTTTAGTTTTAAATCGCTTTCTTTCTTTACCCATATTGCAACTAATGGATAAGTCTGCAAAGTAGATCCTCCACATTGACATAGACAATCGGAAAAGAGAACGAATGTATTGCTGGCCGCCGTCACTCCACTATACCACTTCACAGGAATTGTAGTAGTTGGAGCTAAAATGACACGTCGGTGCTTTTTCATAAATAAACGAATTTTTTGATTTCTTTCATTTCGTAACCAGAACTCATTTGTATGCTCGGCTAGCTCAACATCAATCTGGTTTTGTCGACTGTAGGCTTGCCAAAGTAATAGCTTTTCATTGAGCTCATTCGATGATACTTCATGCAATTGATCGCGTGCTAAGGTCTCTAGAAGTTTAACGAAATTTGAGATTTGTCCAAAGGGAAGTTGAAATATTCTTATAAGTTCTTCTGCAGAAGAAACATTGACGTTGCGATCAAAGCTGCACATGTTGGAGAATCCATTAATCGATAACACATCGCAATACAATTTGGTATAATCCTCGAAAATTTTGATTACCTCCTTGGCGCTACGGATCCAGAGGAGCTCTTTAAAAGACGCTATATCACTCCGATAAAAGTTTTCAAGAGACTTACAACATGCAAAAAGTGTGTAAATTACTTGCAAATAGTACTGACAAATTTGTATTAGATGTATTTTCTCTTGCTTGGATTGAATCGAACGGACCAGTGTTCTTTTCGATTGCTGTAGACATTGCTGAAGTGAATATAAGTGCTGATAGTAGGTATGTTGAAATCCGCAGTAATTGTATAAAGTTAAGTCTTTGGCTGTAAGTATTAGAGGTATGTTTTGTGGTTCATTTGGAATGTGCATTGCTAATATTTGACGCTGTAGTATATCTCCGTTTTGTTTTTCAAAACAATCGCCATTGAGTTTTACGAAAATTGTGCTGTAGTCTCCACAGCACGCTTCCATAAAATTCGCGTCAGTTTTATTCGCTTTTATAGAGTTCAAATTAAATTCTACTGGTGAGCTTAACATCGTTTCACTGTTTTCTAGCTGTTGCCTAGAGTTCAAACCCCAATGGTATAAACGCCCGTCAATAGTCCTTGCAATTGAGTGCTCTCTTCCAGTGGATATAGAGCAAACTCCAATATCGCACAGCTTAAGTACTTGGTTGATTCCTGATCGTTTGATGTGGTCACCTGTTCCTAGAACCCCGTTATTTGTCAGACCAAATGAAAAAACGGTTGTCGACACAAGAGCGTAACCGTTGCGAAGAATATTTAAAATATTTTCTTCCAGGTACAAGGCACAGTCGCTTTCGCGGCTGCTTAATGAGTTTTCCGAATTGCGATCAACTCTTGACGAATTTGTTGGCCGAATAAAAGGCCTGCGCTGTGAATTTCGCCCAAAGTTCTCACCCTTTGTATCGTTATATTCATTTTCGATAATTAATATAAAAAAGTCATCTCCAGCACTGACATCCAAGACTGGTTTATTGAAGCACTTTAAGCGGATGGGTGACTGGCAATTAAACAAGTCTCCACAGCTTCCTATTGCATAGATTTCATGCTTTTCTGAAATAAAAACTGCTCCCAGAGCATTACACTTAACCTTAGAAATTTTTATCTTTTCCTCAGAAATTTCTAGAGGATCGAATGAGATTTCTGTCCAAGTCTTGTCAGCATTCCTTGAACGCACTACTCCCGATGTATCCACTATATAGAAGTATTCGTTCCAAACGTCAATATCAGCAATATTTTCAAATAGCATATTGAATGTAAGTTTATCATCCTTTTTTGTAGGTATGACACCAAAATACAGTCGTCCATTGCTTAAAAGATATGTCTCATTTGCTGCTGCACAAAGTCGAAAAGCACGAGCCAGTTGTTCGGAGCATAAAACGTCTAGCTCTTTACCACTATGATAAATCACAAAGGGCTGCATTTTGAACACAAAAAGTTTACATACAAGAATTATCTAAGTCCAAAACGCATTGTTTTGATTTTACTTGTTTTGCAGATGACACTACTTTATGAGATTGCTAATTAGATTTGCGAATTGGACTCACTGCAGTGTTATGGACATTCTTCCTGATAAATTTATTTCAATTATACCAAGATTAATAAATATTTAAATACACAAAAAAATCAATTTTCTCTTTTTACGACTAAGGAAATATTTTGATTATAAAACGTCATATTTTTTGTCTTGGTTTTCTGTGTATTATGACAGCCTCGGAAATTACCGAGAAAAGGTTTGTTCGAGCGCACATTTTTAAGTAACCCTCATTGGTTTCTGACATGTTCTTTAATATTTTTTTTACAAAACAACCTGAAAATGTTCTTGTACGAGAAATGATTACATTCTTGCGTCAGATAGAGCTTTTCCAAAGAGTAATGTTTTTCCTCTCCCTCCTAATTATATGTTCTCTCATTTTTTATTTCCGTCACTACCATTAGGTCTGTTCCAATTGCTCTGAATTGCTACGAATAATTACGAATTTATCCGAGAAACTCTCAAAAAGGGTTCCATTTGCTGAGTTTTTCGTAGAAGGGAGAGCTCATGAAAGAGTAAAGTATTCTGCCTAAGAAAAATCTGTGGGCAGCAGATGGCTGTCATAGTAAAAAAAAAAGCTTTGACATATCATATATCTGATAGCTGTTTACGAATTTTTGCGAAAAATCGTTTCACAAGTTTTGGTAGAGTTACTTACTAGTTTCTGTACACAAATGAATTGGAACAGACCTATTGTTGCACTAAAGCACGATGATAGGAGTGCCCACCCTTAAACATGGTGGGAGAAGCCACCGAAAATCTAGACAAATTGGTGGAGTAGGCACACAAAATGTATATTTTGGCATTTGGAATTTTGAATAACTAATAATTAATGCTGTATAAATATTAAGTGCTTGAAAAGGGGAGTACATTTAATCAGAAACAAGGAAGCCTCTTTAATTCCGTTTTATACGTACAAAATGGTCTTTAATCAGAAAACTAGAATTTTAAAACCTTTGATTTTATTTTTATAATATTCAAAATATACTCAAAATAATAACTTTAGTATTCATCACACTAACACTCCATATACATATGTAGGTAAGTACGTATGCATCAATTTTTTAGCCACTGTCGTTATACAAAACAGACATAAATAAAACTATTTCTATATTTAAAACTTCATGCATGTCTTCACAATTTCACGTGATCATTCATTAAGAAATACGTAACATACATTTTAACTAGCGGAATTTACCGACAAAAACTGTCAATAGCATAAGCTAGAAAAATATCGTGCCTACGAGTAAGTTGCTTGAATTTCGTTAAATACGATATTAGGTAAACTTAAATTAAAGCAACTGTTGCAAAAAAAAAAAATTTACGATTAAACTCCGGGTCTTTCTATATATCGTTTATCATTAAGGTGTTTGTTAATAAACGTCCGTATATTAGCCGGAGCCGGTAATCTTTAAACTGCAATGGATCTCCTGCTATTTAACACAGCTTTGCCATTAGATACAATACGTCCTCCGCCCTTCTGATTTCGTAATTCCTCACATCATTTTACTCAATCCAAATATTACATGCGTATGTACATAAATGCTGAGCAGCCTATATTTCGGAAATCCAAAGGAAATCGTATTACCATGATATTTTTTTTAAGTCTGTACATGTTAAACTGTCACTGAAACGCTCATTAAAAATTACTGAAACGCACTTATATATGTATGTATATATATACTTCATAACTGTATTTCAAACAAACCTTGCTGAAGTTTGGTTTTCCTGGAGCATTTTCCAGTTCGTAGTATTTGTACATGTTGAACTGTTAGTGCAACGCTTGTTAAAATGTGTAAAGACAATGATTAAACACTTATACACTGATATATTTCAAACGAAGTTTCCTGGAGTTTTTCATTCGTTGTTGTTACTTATGTTATAACTCGTTAAGTTTTTGAGTCTTCAGCTGTAGATACTTTGAAATCAGTAGCTTCGGATTTGTTTGAAGGTCCATAAGTCTGGGAGAGTAGTTTTTCCATATTGTCTGGTGCTAAATATGTGCTTGTGGGCTCAAAGGATGATCTTTCTGATAGTAAATTAAATGGTATTTCGGGGACGATTCCGGTTGATGGACAAGACGTTTGCGAAGGTTCATCAGCAATGAGCTCTTTTCGAGCCGGTCGTAATTGTTTAATTTTTGTCAAACTACCTGGTTGACGACTTACACAGCCATATATTTCAATCGAAGATTCCTGAAGTTTGGTTTTTGCCTTTCCTTATTGTTACTTATGTTATTACTCATTAATAGGAATATAATTTAATTTATTCGTACCGCGATCAAAGTTTAATAAAAATATCAAGAAAAAAATGTTTTGGAATAACGTTTTAAAAATACATGGTTTGTTCTACGAATATTTGAATAAGAGCGTCATGCTTTATTTACTTTAATAAATAAAAATAATTTAACAAATTTAAAAAATTAAATTGAAGAAGAAGTAATTGAAGTAAGAAGTTTTGGGTTGTATGCGATAAGCCTTCCATTAGCGTAGATAGAAGGTTGCTGAACAACGGCTTGAATACGAGAGGAGACGAAGCGTTGAGGTGCTACGCTAACAAATGGGAGTGTTCGCAATTTAGCTGGTCTTTGATTAACTGGACGACGAAGAACCAAACGCTCGAACTGTTGGCTGTCAATTTCGTTTTCATCGGCTTCTTCGTTGGTTACATCTTGTTCCTGAGATTGTTCCACAGTTTCTGGGTCTTCTGGTTGATCGACTACGGTTTCTTCTTCAACTGTAGATACGTCAACATCAGTAGCTTCGAAATTATTTGGAGGTCCATAAGTCTGGGAGGGTAGGTTTTCCACATTGTCTGGTGGTAAATATGTATTTTCTGGTTCAAGGGATGATCCTTCTGATGGTAAATCAAATGGTATCTCGGGGACGATTCCGGATGGTGGATAAGGCGTTTGCGAAGGTGTTTTGTCAGTAATGAGCTCTTGTCGAGCCAATCGTAATTGTTTCATCTTCGTCAAGCGACCTGGTTGAGCACAGCAAACAGTTGCCAGACTTAAGATAAGAGCAATTTTAACTAACTTCACCATTTTTGGAGACTTGCTTTATGTTTGCTTGAAGTGCTACTGTTAAAATTGTTTAAGCAACTGGTATCGGCTTGTTGCAACCGATAACTATTTAAACACATTCTATGCCAAAAAAAAAGGAATGTAGTACTTGTAGTAGAAAGCTTCCCATCGAACGGATGACAAATATTTCCGGATATCCGATGGCTAAGTCTCATTTACATTCAGAGTTAGACCTGTCTGTAGGTGAACCTCTGTGCAACAGCAACTCTTGCTTAAAATTTGGATCAGCCTTATGCAATGCACGTAAGCTCATCAGTGTCTTGAATACCTAATATACGGCACTTGATGTGGGTACTTGAAAACATTGTATATACCATAGATGATCGGAAAGCTTAGCATTTTTCATAAAAAATATAATTTATTGATTGTACATTGCTGTGTCTAGTTTTCTGATGGTAAGGAAAATTTAGAGAACAACAAGTTTGTATATGTATATTCGAAATGAGTCCGAAAATTGAGTGTGCTCAGTGTCAACCATATTCGCAAGCCCCAAAGTACAAATCACAACTTAAAAACAATTTGTTTCTACAGCGGAGTTTCAAAGGTTATGACATTGACTTATTGGTTTGTTTCATTTTTTATTTTGTATTCATTGAAGCTTATGTATGTATAGGCCGGCATTTAGCAATCAAACTTTAAATTCTAAAATAGGAGATTCATATCAAATATTGGTTTGTTATAATCTCTTTAACGAATTTATTTGTGGTTTGATTAAAACATTATTTAAGATAAAGGTACTTTTGACTCAATGTGCGTTCATAAGCCCAGTCAATATGTAACATAAATTAAATTTAATTTAAAATTAAATCAGGCATGCGTAAAGACAGTCAATATATTAAATTCTTAAATAATGTGAATGAATTTCATACAATTATTCCTACAATTGATTAAATAAACTTTACTACAAAAGGGAACTAAAGAGTTCAAATGTTCAAGTAGGGTTTAAATGATTTTGCCTTTAAAAATTATTTATAGTATTTTATTATTTAGCGAGCCAACACCACATCTTTTGAGTAACGTTACTAACATTTCTGGAAGAGAACTCATAAGATATGGTTATCTTCCAAAAAATTTGGTATTCGGAATCACTGTTTAACTGAAGGCTAGGCTGCCCTAAGAGACTGAAGACAATATTATATTTAAATTCCAAGGCTGCAAAATAAAAAGTAAATCGTCTTAAAATGGGAATTCAACGTTTTTCAAATCCTCATTTACTTCACCATCAGGAAGGCGAGCAATCTCTGTAAAATGACATTTTCCCCCCTTTATATCCATTCGCCTTAAAACCTTTACATTATGGTAAATTGATTTCGTTTGTGACTTATTGTAAATTGTGTGAACTCATATAGATTATCAATTACTTAGAAGTATAAGAAAATCGTCAATAAATCTCACGCCAAAATATACATAAGAAACTTGTCTTCAGTACTTGCAGTATTTTCCTTGAATAATTAATTGGAAACATTATTAACATTTTTTTGTCTTTTACTCAGAATACAGATTTTCATTATAAATAAAATAGCAGACACTTTATTTTTACTCTAAGAATTTATAAACTTGTCCATGACGGGCCATAATTCTTAGCTGATGGACCATATACCTTTGCAGGCTCCCCAACTTGTGGCAAATATGTGCTGTCTGGAGCTATAAGCTTTTCATCATAAGGCAAAGTGGAACGATGTTCCGGCCTAAATCCTTCTGTTGGATACGGTTTTGACGTTAGCGCATCTTGAGCCACCTCCTAACGAGCTAAAAACTTTACTTTGGATGACATAACTGTATTCATCCTCTATGATTGATATTTTGCATATTGCTAATGATAAAAGTAAAGTAACTACTTTATTATACTTATTCATTTTGTTTTTTAGTTGCATGGCTTTTCTGATGTAAATAAATACACTGATAATCATTTTCTTAGTAAATGTATTTTTAAACAAATTATGCTAGTATTTGGCTAATATGTTCAAGTTAATTTGCGAACATTATCTACATAAAATGGATACATGTATGCTTATACCCTTTAGTTGAAGTTTTGCTTCAAGCACTCACACGATCACATGCATAAACGGTTCAGTAGACGGAGAGAAAGATACAACATATAACATCTTTTATTTTGCTTGATTAATTCAAAAGTCCTTGTGTATAGGCAACTAGACATCGATTTAGGTCAGACATAATTACACAACGTTAAAAATATTTGATTCAAGAGAGTGTTTAAGATTTAAAATATGTCTGTAAGTAACTTCTCCTCCCACATCCTCCATGACTGTCTGTTTTTTTTTCTTATTAATTTACTAGTTAATCAATTTACGTGCAGAGTTCCAATCCTATCAACATTTTTATGTTAACATTTTTCAAAGGACCACACTGATAATGTGTCACTGGTCCAAATTTTTCTTTCTTTACGTGGCCTTTAAGCTGTTTCCAGTGCTAGTCCATTGTTCTGCATTGGAAGTGAAAAAATGAAATCGCTTTGTATCGGCCTTGTATAAAAGAATAAGATACATTCCTTTTAAGGAACTGACATGCATAATTTATCATATTTTTCCCGCCAACAAAGTCAAAAGGCAATGCGAGAATATTTAAAAGGTGAAACAAAGGAACAGTCGTTTCTTTGACACCCTTCTAATGTAAATCTGATACTTTGGTTTGTTTAAATTAAGTGCGAAAGGTGATGATGTTGATAACGGTGATGACGGTGATGGCGCCTATGGGAAAGTGAAAATCACAAAATAACACAGAATCAACAGCAACAACAAGTGTGTTTTCACGGTCTATCAAATTATGGAAATACATTGATGTTGGTGGAAGAAGTGATATAATCATGCCATCATGTTTTAAAGGAAATGGAAATTATCTTAAGAAAATAGAAAACTGTGACAGTACTGGGATAGCGAGTTGCCCTCATGCATTATTCATGAGAAAAAACGTTTTAAACGATTTAGTTCTCATTTCAGCTGAATTATGGGAAGCAAGAAATATTATAAGTGTGTTTTTTTTTAACTTGATACTTCAGCACTTTGAGCTTAATTGAGCATATCAATAGAAAAAAAAACATTAAATATGTTAAATGATTTAAAATGAAAGTTTCATCTTGCAACGATAATGAAATTTCCGAAAATGTATGCTAAAATCATAGCTAATATATAAAACATATTTGTCGGCGTAATCTACACATGTAATCGTTGCAAATATAAATGCCGTATTTCAAAGTAGATAACATTTCACTACTTCCAAAGCTTCTACAGAAAACAATAAGTTCATGTCAAGTCCAAACATTATTGTTATCACATTTCAATTTTAGACCGACACATCGACCATTTATGTACCATCAGAAAAGCCCAATAGACTCCGAAATGTATAAATATTAGTTATGTCATAAAGGGGGTGTCCTTAAAATGTGATAGTTAACCCTCACAAAAAGAAATCTTTCTCTTGAGTTACATCATCGTTTGATGTCACATAATCCTTTCGAATACCGAGGGTTAAAGGGGCAGGCCACAGAAAAGTATTTACTATTCAACTTGTTGAGTGTAGAGTGCATATGTATGTATACTCGTACAAATATGCATGAGCAGCCGTGTACAGAGATGCATTATTGAAAACTAGAGACGCTTGAGAATGCTTAATTGATTAGTATACCTTCTAGTAACCATCGCGGCCAGAATAATAACTTTATAATAATGGCTTAATGTCACATATGATTAAGCTTTAATTCTTTCGTATATTTTTTGACCTCTTTGCAAACAGCTTGGACAAATCTTGGAAAGACTCCATAATAGACATTGCTGGCTTGTCCGAAAAAGGATATTAATTCGTTAATTCTGATTTTAGAATTAAAATTTTCCGTCTCTTCAAATTTCAACGTCAATAATAAAAACGACGCCTAAATCATACAAAATTAAATTTTATCTAGACTGATTCACAAGTTTGAAAAAATTAATACAACTTTCATGCAGCGAATTTTGTGTATAAATTCGTTTTCAGAAAAGTTTGCTGCTGAGAAGTAAATATCTTTTAATGTTTCAGACCACTTTGGATTAATTTAGGAAATCGAAATTTTTCCTTTGATATTTATAATAATAATAATAATAATCGTTGGCGCTACAGTCCAAAGGGGGACCAGGGCCTAGCTTGCTCATCAACTACTCGTGTTGTGCGCGCTACTGTTCTCTCACTAGTAGAAGGGACCTACAGTTTTTTGCCGACTCCGAACGGCGAAATTTAAGAAGCTTTCTTAGACAGTTATTACTCCTTGAGTGTTGTCAGCAGCTCGAAAGAGGTGGTGCCGTGAAATATTAGAAAAATTCCATTCAAATTCGAAAGGATGCTTTTAAATGTATCGTTAGCTTTAAAACCACCCGTCAGAGTTAAGCGAAGAAAGGTTTTATTCACGATTAATGTTGCCTATGATTTTTTCTTTCTTGTTTTGTGACGCTACTTTGAATTATTTACATTAACGTTTTTTGCCTTACATAGATTCAACTTGTAAATGTGGAAGCGTAAGGGCTGCTAACTGTTGGTTCTGCAAACTTTTCTAAAAAAGAAGTTAAAAAACCTTATTCACTGTAGACTATAAAAAATTAAAGAATGAATAAATTGTTGCTATGAAGTTGTTGAACTAAATTAATAAATGGCAAACTAAATAATATACGATTGTAAGTAAATAATAATTATAATATATAAGAATTTTATTAAATTTTGTCCAAACAGCTTTGTTTATTATTAACGAATGTTTTACAAAATTCCACTTATTATATGCATATATTTTCAACCCATTACAATTTTTTTGTCGCTTAACACTGTACTTTTTCATATTACACATTATATCTCTTTAAAGTGTAGTATAACCGAATCTTTGTTAATATGTTATGTTGTTATTTTTTTCAAACAAGCACATCCAAATTCACCTAGGCCTTTCAAAACGCGTTGAATCAAATATAATATACATTTATTAATAAATCAAATATTTTCTTACATTTCTAACAAAATTAGGAGTCTAACACAAATATCTATTTTCTTTGTAAGAAGTAAAATGGATGTCGTGAAATATATTTGTATGATTGTTTCCTCACGGTTGAGTTGTTGAACCCTTCTCATTAATATCAAATTAGATTTCATTGTCTGTTCTTCTGTACTTCTGTAACTGCCAGCATATATAATCCACTTGGATAAAATTATTTTTAATCTAGACGCAAATAAACAAAAAAAAAATATTTGAAGCTCACAAACAACTTTCTATTTGACACTCTGATGATAATTCTGATGCCAAAAACAGCATCGCATGTGTTTTTCTAGAGTCCCTGTAAAGTTTAATTTTGGGTTACGCAAGTACATTAAGCGACTAAGGTAATGCTTTAAATGGTGCAATATAAAGTTTGTCAATCGCAATTTAAATTTTACAAAAGGAAAAAAAAGGCTAGTTTAATAATAGAATGGAAAGAAAGGGCAAATAACTATTAGAAAAACTTTATATTCAGTCGTTGTTTTTGTGAAAGTTCCACAAATGGGAGCTTAAATTTATGATTGATGACCCTCTCAGCACACTCAGAAGTTTTGTCGATGTGTATTTAGGTAACTAGGTATTAAAACTTATTTTGAAATAAATTTCAAATCATATAATATGTTTCCAAAGCCTAATAAAAACATAATTTTTAAGAATGGGGTATACAATACAAAAATATCAATGTATAAAAAAAGATAATACCGTTATATTTATGGCCTTCAGTCGCTATTAACTCCCAAATTAAGTTCGAAGAAGTACTGACCTCTCCAATAAATAAATTCAACGAAACTAACTATTGTTATATTTTATGGCCTCCACTCGTTAGCAACCTCGAAATCAAGTTCGAAAAAGTACTAACCTCTCCAATAAATAAATAATTTAAAATTCTTAAGCGACAAAATGGTTAGGCATGAGGCTCACGTGCTCATAGAGGGTAGTTTAATAATACAATGGAAAGAAAGGGCAAATAACTATTAGAAAAACTTTATATTCAGTCGTTGTTTTTGTGAAAGTTCCACAAATGGGAGCTTAAATTTATGATTGATGACCCTCTCAGCACACTCAGAAGTTTTGTCGATGTGTATTTAGGTAACTAGGTATTAAAACTTATTTTGAAATAAATTTCAAATCATATAATATGTTTCCAAAGCCTAATAAAAACATAATTTTTAAGAATGGGGTATACAATTCAAAAATATCAATGTATAAAAAAAGATAATACCGTTATATTTATGGCCTTCAGTCGCTATTAACTCCCAAATTAAGTTCGAAAAAGTACTGACCTCTCCAATAAATAAATTCAACGAAACTAACTATTGTTATATTTCATGGCCTCCACTCGTTAGCAACCTCGAAATCAAGTTCGAAAAAGTACTAACCTCTCCAATAAATAAATAATTTAAAATTCTTAAGCGACAAAATGGTTAGGCATGAGGCTCACGTGCTCATACGATAAAACGTTTGGTGCATAACAACTATCGAGTTTGCGTTCGAACTTAATCGGTAACGTAACCCAAAGACAATTAGCCGGCGCTTAAGAACAAGAACGATATTGCTTGTTAAATAACATGCATTAACCTGCCTGCTTCTGTCCCTGAGAAACAATTCTGAAATTATCCAACAGTATGGCATTCAGATTCTGTTTAAAAAGGCAAGTGGTAATTGAAAATGGCATCAGTTACTTTAAAGTAGTCAAACAATAAGAACCGAAATAATAAGTCATGACTAAGTTCATTTTTTCTGCATTGTTTTTGGTAACTCTTATCTGCGCAGCAGAACCCGCGGGTTTAAGGAACTTCGGGCAGCCCAAATTCTTCGGGCGACAAATGGTAGCAGAGGATGTTGAAGCTCAGACCCCTTACCCACCATCTGGAATCAGACCTAGTATACCATTTGATCTACCTAATAACCCAACTGGAACTGATTCCGAGGCTACAGAAGATATTCCCATCAAACCATTTGAAATTAATCCTGACGTTGAATCTGATTCAATCGAAGCTGATTCTGATAATTCTTATGATGTTCCTCTTGACTCACAGCAAGCCCCAGAGGAACCCGAAGCTGCACAACAGCAACCTGATAAAACATACCTGCCACCTGACAGCCGTTTACCTCCAGCGCAAACGTATGGACCACCAAATAACGTGTCCAATGAACCATCAGTAAGTGAAGAAGGATCAATAGAAGGTGTTGTCACTGGAGACGTGGAACTTGAAACAGAACATTCGATGGAAAAAGATGATGATAACCGTAATGAATCCGATTCGGGAGTAACCGAAAACCCGCAATCGGAGCGTGTTGTTTTAGACAGAAGTTTGCGCAGACTTAGTGTACGACCAGCAAAGCTTCTTTCTGGAAGATTGACTTCAGCCAAGTCAGGCTCAATTAGTTTGAGATCGTCCAAATTAATGTCAACAAAATTCAGGCCAGCCCAGATTAGCTCACACAATATAGGTTTAGTCAAATTAAGGTCCGCTAAGTTAATGTCCGCCAAATCAAAATCAACTCAGTTAAGATCAGCAAAATTGCAAACTGTTTCGTCAAGTCGTCTTCAGTCCCAACGTTTAATCATACAACCTATCTATGCTACTAATGGAGTCTTAGTAGCATACAAAATGTTTAAATTTAACTGATTTTACTCACTATCGGGATCAGATGGCTTATTATTAAAATAAATTCGAAACCTAAACACTGTTTTCCTTAATTCCTGATACAATATACTAACAAAGTCTGACATAATATAAATACAAGCTATTTAACATAATTTTTTTAACTAGCACCCGCAAAGCTAAGGATGCGTCGACAAGGTTTAAAAAGTACTGAATTATTATCAAGAGGTTAACGTTTTCCGGTCTTAATGTTTACCATTCCGAATCATTATTGTATAATCACCGTCGGGTTGAAACCCAAGTATTTCAACCACCAACTGTAAACAAACTCAACAACTAAATAATAAAGGTTATTTCGCGAAAAATTTACAGCTCATAAATTCGTCGAAAATTAAAGTTTTAAATTGAGAATAATGAAACCTCAGGTAATGGAAGGTTTGTAATGCATAAAAATTGTATCCCTGGTATAAATTATGCATAAAGTCCCTTTCTTCTTTTGCCAAAAGCTGTAGTTCCAAGACACATCGTTCACAAATCTTTAAAAGACATCAGCTATAAATATCAAACTTCACCTCACTTTTCTGTTTACACTGTATTCTTATCGCTTTGATTTTGTAAGTGAGGGACGGCTTAGGAAAGAAAAATACACATATGGTTTACACTCTGCACAAGAGTACTTGTTTCTGGTACACGATATGGAAATATTGGTTTTGTGTGCTTTTCCTGAAATACATATATTATGAAACGTGATACTAGGATATAAGAATCATAATAGCATACTATCAGACCATGGTGGGAATTAATGTTTCAGTCTGAATTAAATTATATAGTCCTAATCTGAGCTCAAAGTTAAATACAAACAAATTACAAATCATATAAATACAGTGTAGTATAAATAACGGTATCACGATAACGTACTCGTATAACAATATCGCTGATTTTTGCAAACCACCATTTCTAAAATATTTTCCCAAAGATTTTTAATGACACTGCAAATAACTATACGCCCACACTACATGTGTAGGATACGGTCAAATTACGCATGAAGTTACACCTTACTGTTTTTCTTTCAATTTGTATTTCTAGGCCTTTGTTAAAATTATAATCCATATTGTAAATTACAAAAAATCTTAAAAATAATATATGAGGTCTATTATACAGCGAAAGTATTTATTTTCAAAATGCATTGTCAAGGATGTCGTAGCTTCTTCTTCGTTACGATTATCGCCGCGCCCATCAAATTGAAAAAAGTGCAATTTGATAGTTTATTCATTTATTTAGTTATTTGGCATTTTGTGTATGTATGTTATTTCTATATACAGATTACTTTTTGTTACGTTCTTATTTGGCATTTATATTATTTTAGCAGTATTCCAAGAAATGAATATATCCTTTACATATCAAAATAGTCATCAAACTTCCAACAGAGAAAGCCCAAGTCAAAACTCAGAGACTCAAAATAGAAGCTTTTACTCATACTGCGAATGCGCATTTAAATCTCACTCATATGTTGATAGCTTTCGTTATGCGATGTTTCTCGGCTTTCCGTTATCAGTTGGCATGACCTGTTGGCAAGTAATTTAGAAAAACGAGTGCCAGATACAAATCAGTTGACTGGTCCTCCTTCAAGAACACGGTGCTCTTTGTCGAATAATTTATAACTCGGTTTAGGTGGTAATATCGAGTTCGAAATCGATGTACATGTCCACTTTTCCTCTCAGCGGTTACTCAAGCATATTTAAGAACACATATTGATATAAATATACGATATGATTTCTCCACGCAATTATTGTATGTTAACCTCCATCGCTATCCGATCGCTTTGTTAATATCGATCAAGTTGCTAACTGCAATTGTTTTGTAAAGAAGCCATTAAAGTCTAATCAGTGCTGTCTGTCACTCAAACCGTCAGCTTTATCATTTGCTAGCGGCCATTAAGCCAAGTGTTGGTCCCGGTTAAGTTTCGTCAAATTCCACATCTTTATATCAACAATAATTTTCTTCACGTCTTACATCATACCATTTACACTTTTTCAATTTTCCGAAACGAAGAATCACAAGAAATTGCTTGTCAAGTGTTTGAAAGTCTGCTGTTTAAAGTGATGACCAATCAAAGTTAAAGTGCATAATTATATTAAAGCAAGAAACTCTCAATTCACAGTACTTCACAATTTGCAAATGGTGTTTTACGTTCCAGTTGTTCCATCTAGAACCCGAATTCTAGAATTATATTCCTACTATACAAATTACCTTTTTAAGATGAGGTGAGTATTTATGTTGCTGCACATATGAAATTAGTTTTAAAAATCGAAATAGGCGTTTAATGTTTTGTACCCAAAGTTTGTATCAGCTTTGATGCTGCTTGTTTTTAAATACACGCAGAACTACACATGAATTAAGATATAACCATATAAGCATATATGTATTTTGAAACTAAAGAACAACATTAAATAAACTAATCGAAATGTTTCAAAATTTGTATTCATTTGTATTTTTCTACGTAATTCTTTAATGAGGAATTGGACTAGTGTTGAATGTAAAGTATTGAGATTAACAAAACCTATGAATTCTTGTCTGAAATGGTATTATTCTCAGAGCGATTATAAATTAATTCACTTCCTTAAGAATTTCTTTAAGACGCTTTTTTTTTTGAAAAGGTACCGCCATATGGTTCTTATGCTCCTTTGCACTGCTTATTAGTAATGTTATACAGCAATAATTTAATAAGAAAATATATTTCCTTATAAAGGATTACACGTTCCGTAGAATAAAGTTTGAAATAAATAATTACAGCGTATATTATCATATATTATTAATATCAAAAAAACTGTGATTGGAAATATGTTATTTTCCATAGTTTTTTGCCTCTAATTGTGATCACCTTAGATTTAGAAAAAAATTGAATTTAAACTTCAATAAAGTAAATTAATTTCTATTTCCCATATACCGCAAACCTTGTTGATCGAAGGGTCAAATTATTTGTTTGTATAGAGTTATAAGTAACACAGATTTACCGGCCGTAATAAAACCTTAGTTAGCTTACAAACTATATATGCATAAATATACTTTCTGAAAATGATACACTTCAAGTTGAATATAAATGGTACTTTGAAGCTTTTATTAATTTTTCAGATAAAGTTTGGGTATTTTCACTTTCACTTCTCTCTAGTAAAGAATTGATTGAACTGAATGTCGAATGGATACCTGGTCAAACAAATAAAAACTTCACTGCCATATTTGCATACTAAAGCAAAACACTTAGGCACATAGCTGCGTTATTGGCAGAAATAAATATGGGGAGGATAAAGGTCCTCGGTTTTTGTAACCGCGGGCGTTATCAATATGCGCATATTTCAGGCTTCCCATACATAGGTAAACATAATGAGATAACAAGTTTTTTACTGCTCCTCCCAGTTGAACCACCACATCTATAAAACAAATTACCATTCTAGGTAAAGCCTCTTCATAGTGCTGTGAATCATGAAAGTTTATGATAAAAAAAAAATACAAACCGTATAACATATATTAATTTTTTACGACTTTAATGAATTTACCTGTGTTAAGTATATTTCAATTTAGTAACTAATTATTTGAATACTCTTTATGAAACCATCTAAATAAAAGTAATGCACATATTATTACAAAATCCAAGAGCACCCAAATGTGCCTGATAAATTTTTTCAAATATTTTATAGTGTTTTTATAACGATGCCAATTGTTATACAATACACTCTTAAGAACTTTTAATTTATTTTATTGATGAGATAAAGTTTTCTCGTTTCCAATTCGAATTTATGCTTTACGTGCATGAAATTAAGACAACTCCCCGCAAAGTTGTTCGTTATTATTTACGCCACATTTAATATCAGTACATGTTCCCTGTACATGCAAATTATACAAGAATGATTGGATATAATAAAATCAATTAAAACCAGCTAGCAGCTATTTAGGGAAAGGTAAGTCCACTTTGACGTGTATATTTCACAGCCTCCAATCGTCCAGTCGACTAAAATTATTTGAAACCATATTTCGATTGCAGCCACGTGTGGCTGTAATGTTGTTGACTTTTTCAATTAATTTCCATTGAAGACACATAACTGCATTTAATATCACTCTTTCTGGTAACGTGAAAGAAAGCTCCCAGACAAATTGGCTCAGGATATATCCACTACAAATTATTTATAAAGGTTCTTGAGACTGTGAAACTTAATTACCGCAATACTGAAAATACAAGTTGTGATTATATACAGCGGGTTTTAAGGTAGGTGACCAAGGAGTGCTATTGAAGCAATATATTCAAGTGGTTTTAACTACAATGACAAACTTATACACCATGCAATGAAAAGCATATTCTTATCGATTACCATTGGCTTTTTTTTTGTAATACATGAAGAAAAGGTCATGATTGCGGTTATGTTGATTAAGTCGTAATGTGTCTATCTTTAGTTATAATTTGTCTATTTTCCCATACAGATGTAAAGCTGCATATAAAGTAGGATACGAATATTGCCTCTAAGTTATATTTTATAATTTTCCTGATCATTGAGGCTGCGCATATTTTGAATTTACAAACCCATTTATATTTTATTTTAACGGCTCTGTCATTTCTATCAAAACATAATAAGATTAAATATATATCATATCATACACATATGCACTTTGCAAACTCGAAATTTCACACAAATATGAATTGCATTAGAATAATCATGGATTTTGGAATGAAGATGAAAACTGAAAATCAAACTGAGTAGAGAACTATAAATGCTACGCATATGGTTTCTACTTTTCACAGATTTAAGAAATTAGTGTGATATACACTCACCTTTATAACTTCATTTTAACTGATTAAGCTATGTGATAAAGTAACTGTTGAATATACTATTTGAAAGTATACTACTATTTCTACACTTCTTTGGGTTTTTTTTTTCTAAAGTATACCCCAACATACCTGACTTTTTATTTAGAAGAAGTAAATAAAATGTAACCATTCACGTCTGTGACCAGTTTAAATTGCCAAAAATGTAAAAAAAAAGCCTATAAGTAGTCTGTATTGGAAAATATAGAAATTTTTATATTTATAATGTGCAATGAAATCCCGTATTCGTAGCTCTAGAGGAGCAATCACTAATATCGTGATGACCTTCAAAAAGCTGATAAATACAGGTGATAAGAGAACACGAAGGGTTAATACATACGTACATTTGGTGTGTACGTTCCATCAAAACTATCACAACAGAGATCTCAATAAAAAGTCATCTTTTAAGTTAGCTGAATAGATTACTGAATAGAATTACTTGTATAACTTGTATTTGCTTGCAGCATAAAAAAGTTTCGGTTTCAACATTTTAAAACTAACCAAACTCCCAAAATAAAAAATAGTAAGCGATATAATTAACAAAAATAAGTTTGTTAGTATCAGTTTTTTTTTTCTTCCTCACTTTAGTATGAAGCAGCAACATTAATTTTACAATTTATTCTTATTTCTTTAAATTCTTTATATTATTTTCTATTTTTCCTTTTCTATATAATTTTTCCTTTCTATATAATAAATTTGTTTTGCTATGGGGCACAGGATTCTATTACAAATAAAAACTGAACCGATTATGATAAAATATTCTTTGGAGAAAAAACTTGTACCGTCATGCTCACTAAAGGCATATGGCATATATTTTCACCTCGATTGAATTGATAGCTAAGAAATTTTTATATAGTGGTGTGTTATTAAGCCTTCTGGCTTCTTGGTTTCCTGCCAATAAACAGATCCATAGTCGACTAAGGATTTTTTCTAAGTGGCGCCAGTTATATGTCCCGCGACTTATTGAGTGATGTGTTAAGAAAAAAAAAACATTTACCACACTTTTGGTCTTATTGGAAAAAAATTATCTTACTCATCCTTAAAAGCATACAATATGACTTATAATTTAGCAATTTTCATATTAATTGTACAAAATGAAATAACGTTTTAGATGTCCATTTTATTAGTATCAGTGTGCAGACACACCAAAATTAGTTTGTATTTTGTGCTTAGACACATTCATGACAGACGGTAAATTAACTCACCAAAGCTTGAGCTCATTCTGACAAACTATAATTACTTCTCTGTGGTATTCTTTTGTCAAGCGTAAAAACAAAACCTATTTGAAATAAAAAAAAACTACGAATGAATCATCGGTTTAAATTAAGTGAGTAAAAACTTTTGTATCATATCATATCATGTATTATGTCCCTAGAGATAATTAACCTTAAGCCTTTACATATATTTTCCTTTAATAAATTAACTTTGTTTTGCAGGTGTTGATGGTTTTCGAATATCACAAATTTATCGGAGATGAATGCGAAATAGTCCAGTAAATATATGGAGGTCAAACATGAAATTGATGCTTGGTGTGAAGTACAATGAAAAACACGATATCACAGTTCTTCCTACAGCTTGCTCTCTCTTCTGTGAATGGAGCGGATACAAATAAGAGTCTTAGTTTTAATTACAGTGTAACCATAGTCCCAACGATATTGCCAGCTATTAAGACTGCGACAATGACGGCAGAAAGGAATATTTCTACGATAACGGAGTACTCATCCTTTCTTTCTACTATTACCTCAACACCGCCTACAATAACTCCTCCGACACCAACAGTACTGACCTCAGGGACAGTGGGGGAAAATGATGCGGGTTCATCAGGGCGAACGGATATAATCAAATACGAACTGATTCAGATATTCTTTTGCATTCTGTACTCTACAGTATTTGTGCTGGGAGTATTTGGAAATGTTTTAGTTTGCTATGTTGTTATGCGCAATCGGGCAATGCAGACTGTGACGAACATTTTTATAACAAATTTGGCGCTGTCCGATATCCTGCTATGTGTGTTGGCAGTTCCATTCACACCGCTTTACACATTTATGGGTCGGTGGGCTTTCGGTAAGACCCTTTGCCATCTAGTGTCCTTCGCTCAGGGATGCAGTATATACATATCTACGTTGACGTTGACCTCAATTGCCATCGATAGGTATTTTGTTATTATCTACCCATTTCACCCCCGAATGAAACTATCGACATGCATCGTGATCATTGTCAGCATTTGGGTGATATCTTTGTTGGCTACTTTGCCGTATGGAATGTACATGAAGGTTGTATCAGAGGATGAGGCACTGGCCGCAGCGACAACATTACGGCCCGTCTCCTTTCAAGCCAACACAAACGTGAGTCACAGCTCTAGCCGCCATCCGATTTCAGCCTGGGCAATAAGCTTCGATAACATAACCGCATCCTCAATAGCCACGACCACATACTGCGAAGAAAACTGGCCATCTGAACAGTACCGGAAAGTGTTCGGCTCAGTGACAACTATTCTACAGTTTGTGCTACCTTTCTTCATTATATCAATATGTTATATATGGGTATCAGTAAAATTAAACGCCCGAGCTCGTACAAAACCAGGCAGTAAAAGCTCGCGCCGTGAAGAAGCCGACCGGGACCGTAAAAAACGCACCAATCGCATGCTCATTGCCATGGTAGCAGTATTTGGCCTCTCTTGGCTGCCAATTAACGTAGTTAATATTCTCGATGATTTCTATGAGAAATCCAATGACTGGCGTTTCTATACCCTTTTTTTCTTCGTAGCTCACTCGATAGCAATGTCCTCCACTTGCTACAACCCCTTTTTGTATGCTTGGCTAAATGAGAACTTTCGCAAAGAGTTCAAGCATGTCCTGCCTTGTTTCAATCCATCGAACAACAATATTATTAATATTACCCGCACTTACAACCGCTCAGATCGAAACACGTGTGGTCCTAGGTTGCATCATAACGAAGCGGAAGTAGATAATGGTGACAACAACTTAATGCTTACCGAGGGTATGCGTATAAAAACAGATATAATTATTCCACGCGAAGCGACGTACGGTAACGGGACTACATCCACTTCTTCAAGACGGGACAAAAAAGGCATTCACATATTAATAAATGACGACCCTGTGAAGGAAAACGAAATTGACTCGAGTGATGAGCAAACTGTTGAGATGCGGTTTTCTGAGACACCCTTTATGAGTACTGATAACACATGCTGCAGCAACTTTGAAACAAGCACAACAGATAATGAGCGAACAACAGTCTCCTTGATCTCAAATTAAGGTAAGTTTTTTTAAAAAAACATCAAACGAATAAAACAGTAGCTAACAAATTTAACTAAACCTTGATATAAAATGAATAGAAATGCTAGAATAATCTCCTCGAAATGTCTCATATGAAATGATTTACTAGACTATTGAATACTGATGTGATTTAGATAGTACTTAAATGCATTGTTTGGAAAATAAAACAATCCTATTTCTGAGTTTATTACTTTCACTATATAAGACCTCAGTAGCACAAGCACAAGTTTAAGCTGCAATTCATATAGAATGTCCCTAACATAAAATATTTTTGTTGCTCCATCTTAAGAAAATAAAATTTGCTCCTTGGTAACGGCACATACATACATGTGTACGTACAACAACAAATATAGATATAGTACATGAATACACACAGTCTGATCTTTAACAAAATGTACTTGTGTACAATTACTCGCGTAATAAAGGTAACATCGAGCGTGCCACAGGGTAGCCACTTGGGCCCATTATTATTTCTTTTATTTATAAACGATGTTCACGAAATATTTAAATTCTGCGAAATTCTAACATTCGCGGATGACTTTAAATTATTTTTGTCGATCAATAGTATAGCCGATTGCATTAAGTTTCAGTCGGATATACATAACCTAGCGGAATGGTGTAAACATAATGCACATAGGATAACATCTCCAATTGTTTATGATTATTTTATCAATAATCATAAACTTGATCGCCTAGAAGAAGTTAAAGACCTTGGAATAATATTCGACCCCAAGTTGGATTTCTCACTACATTATGATTACACCATTGCGAAGTCTAATTCTATGTTAGGATTTTTAAAAAGAAATAGTAAAGATTTTCGCGACATATCCAGTTTAAAGACCATCTTTGTTTCGTTAGTAAGACCCTATTTGGAATATGCATCCATTGTCTGGGACTCACCTTACGATAATCAAGAACTTAGACTCGAACGAGTTCAAAAGAATTTCACAAGATATGCTTTCCGAAAGTTGTATTCCTTTGAAGATCTTCCTTATTATGTTGAAAGATGCAGAACAATTGTTTATTCGTGATGTTATTAATTATCAGTTAAGTTCACCAGAATTGCTTTTTCTCATAAATATATATGCTCCCCAAAGATCTCTACGGGTCAGAAACTTACTTTTTGACAAAAGGCATAGAATCAATTATGGTCGCAATGATCCTATTACAAGGGGTATAAATACATTTAATGATTTTTGCAACGAATTTGATTTTAGCTTGCCACGATTAGAATTTAAAAATATGATTTTTGCATCGTATTTGAATTAATATTATTTATTGAAGTAATCTGTAAGACGATACGAGTCGGTAGATGATCCTACTGAGAGTTAACACTTAGAGAACGTAGTGTTTTGTGTTACTCTGTGATGGATATGAGATAAAAAAAAATTACATTTTTCTAAATTCAGACCTTTCATCATTTCATCATCATAGCGCTTGCCAGTCGGTTGTTTAAGATAATCGAAATATTGAGAGAATTATTTTTGCTGTGAAGTATTGTAAAAACATACATCGCTTATTGTTTTGTAGTGTCTTAAAATTAATCAAGAACATGTAGAAAAAAATTAAACAATATAAAATTCCAGTTGCACCGCTTACTGAAACACCCAAACAGAGCGATATTTATTATATTTTAACTGACGCTTTTCACGACTGCACCAAAACGGATAATAAAATAATATACCGACATTGCGGATACCATTTCCCACGTTTTATTTTTCTTGAAGTTAACGAGCTGTTAATGCATACAGGTAAATAATAATATCAATAATAAGATGGCGCATACAACATACATATATCACAAGGAAAACAGCACTCACATAACCAATTAGTACTCTTTGCGTGTTATAAACAACTCAAAAGACGTAATGCCGTGTTTTCTCCTAGAACCCGGAACCTTCGGCTTGTGTTTATGCACTTATTAACTGCGGTTGCTACATTTAAAATACGTGAAAAAGAATGTTCTTCTGGCTTAATAATATATTAATATTGTAGAATGCAGTTAACATATCAATTATCGTCGCTAAAAAACGGCTCTAAGGAGCCCTGGCAATTTATAATATTTTTATAAATTTAAATTATTTCCCATTTCAAAAGTTACTAAGTTCACAAGTAACACCCATTATGAAATTACACAACGTTTTTCTGGTCCGCGCATATTTATCATTTCTTGTTTATTTTACTTTCTTTAAGACAGGATGCTTTTATTTAATAAATCATATTTTTCCATTTTTCCCTTTACATAATTCGGCTTAAATATCTCAAAATAGCTAGTTTATTTCCTGGTGATCTTCATTTTTTTCCTGCAACGAAATCGAACGAAGTGGTTCATAATTCTCTTCCAAAGCATACACATATATAAACACATGTACGTATATGTCACATAATTCACCAGCTACTGAAGACAGCAGCCAAAGTCACTTCAGCTTTACCATTCAGTGTTTGCTTTCTCGTAATCTACTCCGGAATTCAAAATAAAATCTCATAACTTAAAGGTATGAGTAAGTTACCTCTAGCTGGCTTGTCGCTGTGAGATACGCAGCTATGCTCAGGACGTGTACCTATGTAAGAGGTCGTAAAACAAATACCAACCAACCACCATTTATGTATATCACAACATGCAAAGGAAGAGACTAACCATTTGTGGGATTGCGAAAATCTTCTATATGCTCGTTATCATCAGGTGTTTGAATGCTCGATTTAAGTGTGCTTTTTCTAATGCATTTTGTGTTATATATGTCGTCAGCATTAAATACCTTCACATCTGCCAACTGGGATAGCAGTCCGCAAGAGTTAACCCAGCAGAACGTTGCTTTTAACAAAATTATACTTGCATCATTATTTTACCGACAATCCAGCAGACACCACTGAAATTATGTCCCTCAGAATGTATTATTCGAAATATCTTTACGAATTAACTTCTCAGTATAACCAATCTTTACGAGTAATCATAAAATTTAAAATAAAATAATGATATTTTGCTAGAGGTAAATAAAAAGTCCCTTAGTTCCTACTTTAAATTCATTTTCAAACAATGCCTTAGCGTCTATTGATTTTATAAGGAAAAGGAGATGATTTAAAAATGTATCTTATTTTTCTGTTCCTTGATTTAAGTTACACAAGGAACAAATGTATTTCACTTTCAAATTTGTGCCTTCATATGAACGACTTAAACAGTTGCTCCAATATAGTTAAGATAACTCGTTTTTCTAAGGACCAATTATTCAGTTACCCTAACGAAGAAGATATTCTACTCAATCAGAATAAAATCATTTATTTGTGCCATTGGTAGATACACAGATACACATGCCCTAGAGATGCCCTAGACAAAGACAACCTGTTTGTTATAACACACGATTTGTGCTGGAGTTTAAACTTCAAATTACAACACAAAATATATGTGCAATCAACTGTCTTATCCTGCTGCACAACCATGTCAGTAAAAGAGTTTGAAAGTTTTTGACAAGTCTATAATAAAAATTAAAATAAATTAGGAAAGCAAATCGACTGTTGAAAATTAGTGGGTGTAAACATTAATTAGTAGAAATCGGTATAGCACTTAAATTTGCTCAGGTCAACCAAGTGTATGTTGGGAATGTACATATTTTTTTTTATTCTTGTGACGTTGAACAGATTGATGCACAGTTCCATTCATAAGTTAAACTTGCATACATTTTAACTTCGTGTAAAACGAAAAACAAACTTGTTTGTGTCCAAATATGACTGATGTTATGAAGAAAAACTTTATTCGTAACGTGGCGATAGCATTTTAATTATCTGCTACTCTATAAAGCATTAGGACAAGATGATACTATTATGCCTTTTCATTTCTCCTAAATAGCGTTCTGCGAAGCCAATGAAAGGGAAATATCGACATACGCACTTTTGTTAAAATGCTGGTATTATGTTTGAATAGAATTGGAATGTAGGACAATGTATACATCACTTTACAATGGTATGTTTTTATCATTTTTTATTTCACACCCAAATATTTTGTGCCACTGGTGTCGAAAGGTTTCACTCATTCTGAGAGACTTACACGAGCACATACATAAGTTCATTATATAACAGTTGTAAATGTAACACGAATTTCGATGATCAAAAATTTTCAACCAAAGCCTGAATGCCTCAATTAAATTACTCAAATTATATTGTAGATCACAAATTGCTTAATAGTTCTTATTTTTAGTTTTGTTTATATTTAAAGATTTTTTGACCAATTTGCAATTTAATTCTCATCCGAAATAATGTCAACCGTTAAAAAACAAATTGGCAGAAAAATATTTTTCTGCATTGAAAGTGAGCTAGCAACTGAGAGAGTGCAACTGCTATGTACCATATGTTTTGAAATAAACTCTTCATTCGTAATATAGTTTTGCATTTCTATAAAGAAATACAAATCAACTATTATAGTTTATACGTATACTTCTTCATACAATAGGATTCATAAGCAAATATAAAATATTAACACACTTTCCTGTATTTTTCGTCCTAATTTATATAACTTGGGGTTTTTTTTTAATTTAAAGAGCGATAAAGATATGAATTAGGCGTACTATTAATGTTTCTCATTACTTTCCTCAAATCCCAATGAATCTGTTGCTTTGGGTCATTTGAAGAAATTGCCATTGAAAGTCAAGTTCTTCTTCTTCTTCTTCTTCTTGTGGCGCTACAGTCCGGGGTGGACCTGGGTCTCAACCAACATGCCTCTCCAGCCAGCACGATCTTTCGCCAGCTGTCTCCAGTTGCGCACTCCAAGTTGGTTGAGGTCCTTCTCCACTTATGTGCGCCACTTTAGTCTAGGTCGTCCTCTGTTGCGTTGTCCCAATGGCTCGGATTCAAAGACTTTTCGGGCCGGAGCAGTGGTGTCCATACGCTCTACATGGCCTAGCCATCTTAAGCGTTGTATCCGTAGACGCTTGAACAGGCGCATGTCGCTGTAAAGCCTATAGAGTTCGTCATTAAATCTTCTCCTCCAGATGCCATCAACGCAAACAGAACCAAAAATCGGGATGATCAAGCTGTTATATAAAGCGAGCTTTGTCCTTCGAGAGAGGACTTTATTACTCAATTGCCTCTTGAGCCCAAAGAAACAGCGGTTGGCAAGCGTGATTCTGCGTTTGATTTCGGTACTGATGTTGTTGTCCCTGTTTACCGCGGAGTCGAGGTAGACGAAGTGCTTAACTACCTCGAAGTTTCTGCTGCCTAGTGTGACGCTCCGTCCGAGACGTCGATGTTGTGTGTCCTTCCTTGATGACAGCATGTACTTCGTTTTGCCCTCATTTACCACTAGACCCATTTTAGCCGCTTCCGCTTCAATGCCAGCAAACACCTCATTGACGGCTCGCTGTGTTCGTCCAATCACGTCAATGTCATCAGCGTACGCTAACTATTGAACTGACTTCTGGAAGATCGTGCCTCTGGCACGATCTTCTCGAGGATGATCTTAAAGAAGTCACATGACAGTGCGTCGCCTTGTCTAAAACCTTTTTTGACATTGAAGGTCTCGGTGAGTTCGGTACCGACCTGGACGGAGCAGCGAGAGTTCTCCATCGTCATCCTACACAATCTGACGAGTTTAGTAGGAATGCCAAAACTAGACATGGCACTGTATAGCTCGTCTCTATGCACACTGTCATATGAAGCCTTGAAATCGACGAATAGGTTGTGAGTGTCAATTTGCATTTCTTGGGTCTTTTCCAGGATCTGCCGTAATGTGAAGATCTGGTCTATTGTGAACTTCCCTGGTCTAAAACCACACTGATAGGGACCTATCAGGTCATGGACAAATGGTTTCAGACCATATGTTTTGAAATAAACTCTTCATTCGTAATATAGTTTTGCATTTCTATAAAGAAATACAAATCAACTATTATAGTTTATACGTATACTTCTTCATACAATAGGATTCATAAGCAAATATAAAATATTAACACACTTTCCTGTATTTTTCGTCCTAATTTATATAACTTGGGGGATTTTTTTTAATTTAAAGAGCGATAAAGATATGAATTAGGCGTACTATTAATGTTTCTCATTACTTTCCTCAAATCCCCATGAATCTGTTGCTTTGGGTCATTTGAAGAAATTGCCATTGAAAGTCAAGTTCTTCTTCTTCTTCTTCTTCTTCTTGTGGCGCTACAGTCCGGGGTGGACCTGGGTCTCAACCAACATGCCTCTCCAGCCAGCACGATCTTTCGCCAGCTGTCTCCAGTTGCGCACTCCAAGTTGGTTGAGGTCCTTCTCCACTTGTGTGCGCCACTTTAGTCTAGGTCGTCCTCTGTTGCGTTGTCCCAATGGCTCGGATTCAAAGACTTTTCGGGCCGGAGCAGTGGTGTCCATACGCTCTACATGGCCTAGCCATCTTAAGCATTGTATCCGTAGACGCTTGAACAGGCGCATGTCGCTGTAAAGCCTATAGAGTTCGTCATTAAATCTTCTCCTCCAGATGCCATCAACGCAAACAGAACCAAAAATCGCACGCAAAACTTTTCTCTCGAAAAGACTAAGGGCTTCCTTATCCGCCTTTGCTAACGTCCAAGATTCTGCGCCATATAGTAGGACGGGGATGATCAAGCTGTTATATAAAGCGAGCTTTGTCCTTCGAGAGAGGACTTTATTACTCAATTGCCTCTTGAGCCCAAAGAAACAGCGGTTGGCAAGAGTGATTCTGCGTTTGATTTCGGTACTGATGTTGTTGTTCCTGTTTACCGCGGAGCCGAGGTAGACGAAGTCCTTAACTACCTCGAAGTTTCTGCTGCCTAGTGTGACGCTCCGTCCGAGACGTCGATGTTGTGTGTCCTTCCTTGATGACAGCATGTACTTCGTTTTGCCCTCATTTACCACTAGACCCATTTTAGCCGCTTCCGCTTCAATGCCAGCAAACACCTCATTGACGGCTCGCTGTGTTCGTCCAATCACGTCAATGTCATCAGCGTACGCTAACTATTGAACTGACTTCTGGAAGATCGTGCCTCTGGTGTTGACTTGTGAGTTACGCACGATCTTCTCGAGGATGATCTTAAAGAAGTCACATGACAGTGCGTCGCCTTGTCTAAAACCTTTTTTGACATTGAAGGTCTCGGTGAGTTCGGTACCGACCTGGACGGAGCAGCGAGAGTTCTCCATCGTCATCCTACACAATCTGACGAGTTTAGTAGGAATGTCAAAACTAGACATGGCACTGTATAGCTCGTCTCTATGCACACTGTCATATGAAGCCTTGAAATCGACGAATAGGTGGTGAGTGTCAATTTGCATTTCTTGGGTCTTTTCCAGGATCTGCCGTAATGTGAAGATCTGGTCTATTGTGGACTTCCCTGGTCTAAAACCACACTGATAGGGACCTATCAGGTCATGGACAAATGGTTTCAGACGCTCACACAATACGGCAGAGAGGATCTTGTATGCGATGTTCAGGAGACTAATCCCTCTGTAGTTGGCGCAGTCAAAGGGGTCTCCTTTCTTGTGAACCGGGCAAACGACAATGAGATTCTACTCATCGGGCATGCTTTCCTCCGACCATATATTACAGATGAGCTGGTGCATGCGCCAGGTCATCTCCAGGTGCTTTAAATAGTTCTGCGGACAGTCCGTCCGCTCCAGCAGCTTTGTTCGACTTCAGCTTGGATATTGCTATCTTCACCTCGTCTAAGTCGGGGGGACGGAATGCTTGTCTATCATCGTCCAAATTGAGTGGAACATTCTGCCTAACAGCGGGATTTGGGTCGTCATCGCCGTTAAGGAGTCTGCAGAAATGATCCTTCCAGATTCTCAGCACAGACTACGACTCTACTACTAGTTGTCCATTTTGGTTCCGGCAGGCCTTGGTCCGAACCTTGTATCCTCCGGATAGCTGTTTTACCTTTCGGTAAAACGTTCGGACTTCATTCCTGCCAAAGCACCTTTCCATTTCCTCGACCGCGCGCTTCTCATGTTCCTTCTTCTTCCTTCCGAGAAGCCGGTGCTCTTCCCTTCTTCTCTGTTCGTAGAGTTCACGAACAGTCCGCGTTGTTCGATGCAGCGTCGCATTATAGGCGTCTTGTTTAGCTGCGTGCGCTTGCCTGCACTCGTCGTCAAACCATGGGTTCCTTCTGGGTGGTGACGTGAAGCCCAGCCCATCAGTGGCAGCATCTTTGATGGCTTCTTGACAACGTTTCCATTCTTCTTCTATGCTTAGTGCAGGAAGCGTCGAACTCTGAGCGAGTTTCAGGGAGACTCGGTCGGCAAAGTTCCCAGCAATCAGCTGCGATTGTAGCTTTTCGACGTCAAACCGTTTTGGCCTTTCTCGACTCCGTTGCTCTCTCGATATCCGGGTTCTTACCTTGGCTACGACAAGGTGATGATCCGAGTCAATGTTTGCACCTCGGAAGGTTCGGACATCGAGAATACTGGAGGAGTGTCTGACGTCGATCGCAACGTGATCAATCTGGTTGACGGTTGATTGATCAGGAGATCGCCAGGTTCCTTTGTGAATGTCCAGGTGTGGGAACCGCGTGCTAGCCACAGAGAGGTTTCGCCCCGAGGCGAAGTCCAACAGCCTGAGTCCGTTTCCGGATGTGTTATCGTGCAGGCTGTGTTTACCGATGACTCCAGCAAAGATGTCCTCCTTTCCCAGCTGAGCATTGAAATCTCCTAGAATGATCTTGGTGTCATAGCTGGGGCATCGATCGTATGTTCTTTCTAGGAGATCATAGAAGTCATCCTTGATGTTGTCATCCTTCTCCTCTGTCGGGGCGTGAGCGCATATTAGGCTGATGTTCCCGAATTAAGCCTTGATGCGGACTGTCATGAGGCGTTCGCTGACGGGGTCGTAGCTCAAGACTTTTTGCCTAAGTCTGCCTCAAACAACAAATCCGCATCCGAATAAGCGCTGCCTTCTCTCTCTATAGCAATTGCTGTAGTAGATATCGCAGTCCTTCATCGCTTTTATGCCAGGCCCATCCCATCGCACTTCCTGGATGGCGGTTATGTCAGCTTTGTAGCTGTCAAGGGCCTCCGCAAGTTGTTCGGCTGCGCGTGGTCTGTTAAGGGACCTCACATTCCACGTGCAAAAGCGAAAATCATTGTCCTTAAAACGTTTGCTGGGGTCGTCAACAGTTGAACCTTCATTATCCGAGGCATGGTGTTGCTTCTGAACTAATGATTTTGTACGTGGTGAGGAAGTTACCCTCACGCACAACCCAAAGACTGGTAGGCCAGGCCCATTATTTAAATCCTCGGGCAGAGGGGGTCGCTGCATACATTAGTTCACCATACAACGGGTGTTGTGATGGCTATCCAGGGGGCGCCACGTGGAGGCTGTATGTCAACTTCTTCTGACCTGTGCACTAACGAGGATTGCCTTGGCAGCTCGCCATGTTGAGCGCAATCAACGACGTTACCACGCGTGCATAGGCCCCTGCCCCCCTAAAGTCAAGTTAATGATAATAATTTATGAATTTTACTTAATATATTTTCAGTGAAAAAAAACGTACATTTATTAATATGGCATCGATAAAAATAAGACCGAAACATTGATACGTTCGTGTCTTAATTTTAATTATTTTACTTAGTTTAAAGCAGTCTTAATCGACTCTTTATATTTTTCCCTTATAAAAGTTTCCGATGAATTGATGCATACTGTAGGTCTACTATGTGGACATTGGCAGAGTTTTTGCATAATAGACAGACTTTATAAAATGAACAACTTTATAGAAAGAACAAATAGAAAAAATTAAATTAAAATCGCGTAGCTAGTAATGTTTTCAATTTGTCAAAAACAACGTATATACACAAAAGGATACGTGTTTATAAGTATACATAAATATATATATATATATATATACATACATATGTAGATTATAAAGTATTATCAATCAGACAAAACTACGTGTACAAACATTTCGTCACAAATGCAGGTCAATAAAAAATGCCTTCTTTGTCAGTTCGGTTATTTTCAAAGGAAGTATGATAGGGCAAGAGTTAGCTGACATGAGATATGATTGAGTGATTCCTTAAGGCGTATTTTCTTAGATGGTAGTAGGGTTCCATATGGGTAAAAGATATATATTTTTTAGTATCTAAGGCATAACGCCTCTTCTAAGAGGGCGTAGACATAATACTCAACATATTTATACAAGAAAAGCTTAACGTTTGTATGTTTATATGAGGAAAACGTGTAAGGTATCCCAAGCAGATATTAATGTTTTCTTTTTCATTTTTCCTTTCACCGTTTGCGGTCTTTTTAAACGGCCCTCAACGACATACTTAATATAAACTTATGTAGGGAGACATTTGGAAGTACACCAATTTTCGGACCATGGTTATTTCTTTGAAGTAATTCGTACATAAAATGTCCTCTAGCTAAACGGGAGTTTGTTTTTATTCCTAGCTTATTTTTATCTCGTTTTAGAGCATTTGTTCATTTGACATCGGAGAAGTATGCAAAAAGGGAATACAAATAGCAAATACATTGTTGGGTAGATCAAACTTTTATTTTGTAAGTGCTCTACTTTTCTTTTTTACATAAAACTTTTTTTTTTGTGGGTAGTTACTGTAAGCAGTTACTTTATCTTCTGTAAAATTGACTTGATGAAAATTTCATATTTATTGAGCCATCAAGGAATACGAGCTGCAGAAATGAAAGTGTCGATATTACGAGTATTTCATTTAATGATGATTTATGTATGAATAGGGCTTACGATTTAAAATGGTGTAGTTTTCTAATTTTAATACAACATGTTTCTACTAATCGGCAAATAATATCAACTAGATAAAAAGCTTTTTGTGATTTTTAGCATAGATTTTAACGCGACATAATTTCGAATCAATACTTCAATTATTTTCAAATCTTTTTTTAAGGTGAATTTTTATTCACCTTTATCCTTAAATGGTAAGATAATCTTACATAGTATCATGCTAGCTGTCAGTTTGGTTTCTCACATCTGATTCAATTTGATTTCTGGACACAATGCAAAGTTCATTTTACCCTGTCCTATCTTACTTTTGCTGCTTAAAACAAAATATTTCCTTACGTATGCATTTACGTACATTTATATGTAGATAAATAAAGTATTTCATTTATCTTTTTTATTTCATTTCAGGTGAACGAGACGATGTTTTTATGCATTATCAAATGTCAAAAAAAAAATATCAAACTACAATACTTCACTTCAAAAGGACATTTTGTTTGAATTCCATTCCATATAAAATACACACTTATATTATCTTTTCATTTTTCTAATTAAGAAGTATGAAAGATTACAAACAATTATCTACAGAACATTTAACTGTGCACGTTTTACAGTTCTGTGGAAATAATATTAAAAAACAAAACTAAGACACGGCCAACTTTTTTGCTTCAAATTTTCACCTGGTTAAGTAATAAAGCACAAATAAGCAACAGAAACAAGTCGAATTTAATACTACAAACATAGTTATTATTGCACGGTAAAATTGTGGGTAAACACTTTAAAGCTAATATATTCTGGGAGGTTCCAGAAGACGAAATTAGATATATTCAAATCATTTAAGCCACGAAACAAAAAACAGTACACCAATTAGTGAAACAACACCCCACAATATCAATTTGAATTAAAAATGAGATGCAAATGTACTTAACTCCATAGTACCGATATCTCGTCGACTTCGGAAAACCTTCTCTACGCCAATCCCAATCCGCGCAAGTTAGCTTTATTATAATGCGCTCGTCCGCTTGTTGGTTTCTTCAACTTTGCCACGGATACGATTCAGAATGCCACTAAGTATGTTTATTCCATAAATATTGATTTCTATGGAAGGAAAGATAATCCAATTAGGATCAAGTAATAAGGCGTTAAAATAGAAAGAAAATCAAGGCAAAGGATTGCATCATTTGAGATAACCTGGAGATGTAGGCTGTGATTTTTTGAGGTACATATATAGACTGCAGTATATGAATCCAAATATGTATGTATATTTAGGTTTCTGTTTGCCTGAACATTTTGAAGGAATAATAAATTCGTTTAAAAACTTGTAATAAAACATAAAAAAAACAGGAAACAGTTTTTTCTATATTTCAATATTGATAGTATAAGACAGATGAATATGAAGTCATATGACAATGGCATGAAAATTTAAAAATGTACTTTAATTACCTATGTACATAGGAAATACTTTCTTTTAGAAAAAATTATCAAATTGGTGAGAGAAGTGTTAAAAGCGAAAAAAATTTATTTGAAATATTCTGCCGAATAATAATTATAAACATACACACTTACGTAACAACGTTAATTGTTTAAGTTGTCGTGTGTTTAAAATGCATACCATCAGTCAATATATAGAGCTGAAGCTTAAAAATAAGAACACTTATTTCTAACTCATTGAAATGGATTTTAATCTAACTATGTAAATCCCACGAATCGCTTTACAATATTTGGTTGGTTTGTAGAAAACAGTAATGAAAATAGAAGCAGATATGACATCAATAATCCTTGTGTATACTTGTACACGTACTTTGCAGCAGCCTTTTATAAATACCATTTGAAGGTATTTGCAAGTCCTTAAGGCTTGGTTATTGACTAACTATCATCGACACTTTGTATAGGCTGCAAGTCGACAAACCAAAACTCATTCTAAGATATAAGGAGCTTTTCCAATTATATCAGTAGGTTCGTATTCTTTGCGCATGGCTAAAGTCATTATAAAATTAAAATCTGCAATAATTAATAAGAAACGCCCTTAAAAACATAATTTACCCCTATAAAATTATGATGTAGACACCGTACTTATATTTAATGCAGATGAAATCAGCATGCGTTATGTTTTGTAATCAATATATAAACTTAACTAATGTATTCAATGCTGCGCAAAATAAGGTGCAGACAAAGAGAAGTGTCATTCAAGTATGTTTGAAACACCATACTTCTTGACGCAAGTATGTTAATATCCGCGAAAAAGAACTTGTAGAGTTAAGAAAAAATACTGACACAACAAATAAACTTAAAAAAGTATTGTATATAAACAATAACAAATAAAAACAAAACAAATAAACATGAATAAATTAATCCTTTTCTTGATAATTCAACCAGTAAATAGTTATTGGTAGGTATAAGGTGTTGTATTTATTTTGAAATTATGGAATTGGAACCTTATATATAGATGTGTATTAAAACAGTTATAATTTACTGTCTGCAAACACATACAAGCACTATAAGTTTTGACAAGAAACGTTGTCCGTATCATATTGAATTTTATTTTACAAAACGAATATATAGATATAGAATATATAGATATAGATATGTTTTGATAAGTTAGCACCTAAAGGTTTACAAAACTATATATTTGTCGATTGAGCCCCATTTGGAAGTCTGTAATCGCCATAAGCGACTTTGCTTCCAAAAAAAATCTGAGTTTTGTGTACGCTTTAGGTCACATCAAATAAACAAAATTTTTAACAATGAAATAAACTTATAAGAACTATTTTATACACAACATGTTAATGTATAATTTTAAGAAACGGATGCTTACTTCTTGATATATAGAACAGTTTTCAATTTACCTACTCTCATATATAGTTGTGTATTATAAACATATAATATACAATAAAAATTGAAAATGTTTAATAATGAATCAGGGAATGCGAAATGCGAAAGTATTTATATAGTCTCAAAGAATAAAAAGCTGTTGTAAAAATAGAAATAATACAAAGAATCAAATAAGAGGCATTAAACATAAGAGCAATTGTTAAATAAGTTAAGGCGTTTTATTGGGGTGGGGTAGGGGTTCCGAATTGATAGCCACTTATAAAACTAAGGAATGCGTACCCTGCAATTTAACAATTCAGTACGCCGCACTAATTGTTTAAGAGACATACATTTCAATAAAAAATTAAACAACGTTTAAAGGGAATGAGAAAAGCTATGTGTTTCTTCAGACATTCACTTCGTTGTGCGCCTTATTTTATACGAGTATAATAATACTCATATTTAAGATTCGCGTTGGAAAGGAAAATATTTTGTTCGGTTCAGTTCACTATATTTATAGCTATGTTCATAGATTCTTACATGGATTACATACTAGAGATACTGAACAGAGTGAGAATACTCCTATTGTAGCTCTAAGAGCTTATGCTTCTTATTACTAAATTACACATACATAAGAAAGGTACTTAACTTTTCAGTTAAACTCAAAAGAAAACTACTAACTGATACTTATTTTTATACATGTTGATCGGTCGGTATAGGGTAACGAAATAAAAAAAAAGAAAATATTGATTGTATTAACGAGTACAATTCCTACATTCGTCGCGCGAATAATCATATTAAGCATGAAGGATGTATTTGTCTACTATATACATATTTTAGTCATTATTATCACGACCACATTTAGTATGTAAATGGGCACTGATAATGTCGCAAGCTTTGCACTCATCCAATTTCAGATAATTGGACGGAACCAAGAATTTTGTGATATTAGATAAAGCGATCCGTTTATACCTTCAGTACAATTTGAAATCTATCGCACAAATAAGTAATTTCTCTCCCGACTTATGTTATTTGAATAGAAAACTGCAGCGCAAAAGTGAAGCATACAGGGAAGTGAATTTGAAAGTAAAAATTTCTATTTTTGAAACATAAAGTATGGAAATAGTTTGACTACACATTATTTTCAACTCGTTGCCACATAACACTCTTTTTTTTAATATGCAAGTTGTCCTCAATTTGTATTTAATTTTAATTGTCAATTGAAGTCAATTTTCAGAAAAAATGTAAAATGGTTTCCGAAGAATGTAAAAATGTGGCGTACACCTTATATTTCCAGATTTTAACTTTTTATATTTTAAAATTTTCAAGGAATTTTATTATCGTCATGAATATATTTCATTACACATCCATATAAAGTGGCGTACACCTTATATTTCTAGATTTCAACTTTGTATCATTATTTATATATTTTTATTTATTATTTATATTATTTAACATTATTATAAGGTGGCGTACACCTTGTACTTCTAGATTTTAACTTTTTATATTTTAAAATTGTCAAGGATTTTATTATCATCATGAATATATATGGATGTTTGACGAAATATTTTAGTTTAGAAGGCAATTAAAAGTGTAATGAGGTGACATCATAAGAATTGGTTTCGAATTTTCTACAGAACGCAATTAATTGAAAACGAGGGGATTACTAGTAAAGTTTTAATTCCAGGCCCAATTTACATTTTTTAACGTTCAATCACTTGGAAGAGTAACATATATTGGGATAATGTTTTTTCGCAGGTGTTTTCTTTCTTTTTTATTTATTATCTTATTAAGTTATTGAAATCATGTCAAAAAAACAAAAATCCTGCCTCTGGAAAAACATGAATGCGTATTATTTTTCAAATAACGTGGCATAGGGCGTGTTGTTGCACTCAAATAAGAAGGTTTATACAAAGATACGAAATATACATGAAATTAAAATTTTGTTCTCATAGTTGTTTTTATAATTCCAATACCTGGAATTTCTGTTGAACAAGAATTTTTATTTCATTTAATTACTATTATTTATTTATTCAGTATTGATAATTCGCCTTAAACGTATACCTGTGCCAAAATTGTTCTAATTTTCAAAATATAATAAAAAGCCTGCTTACTTATTATTAAAAATGTTTAAAATATTGAAAAACAAAAATCTTTTCAAACGTTTGTGCCTTTCGAGCAATCAAAAAAGAAAATGTTCTCCAAAACTAAAAACCGAGCTAAGCCCCGTGCACAAACATTTCACATGGCGGTATTCGGAAGAACATAAAAAAATAATCGAGTATATATGTCTAACTTGTAGATATAATAGATCAAATACACTATAGATACTCTACTTGGGAAAGGGAAATTAAAAGAAAATATGTCTCTCATTCAGCAAATTCAATGACTATCGTCTGCTCCCTTATCTCAATCTCAAGAACACTTTTGTATTCCTCTTTTCCTGGCATTGTATAGTTGGTATTTGTTACTTTGCAGATGGTACGTGCCAAAAGAAAGAATTTTTGCGGTATTGGATTTCAGATTGTCGCTTAATTTAATTTCATTGATTATCTTGTTTGTTTTTATTGCTACCGGCAAGTTGTTTCTTACCGTCGTTTTAATTTAATGACCAAATGAAAAAATGATGGTCTTTAATAGTGCTGTATTATTCTTTCGGTAGTTTTAAATTACAAAATTTGTATATCTCGGAAGAAAATTAAAATAAATAAAGTTCCCCCTTAAATTGAATGTGTCCATCGAACGTACGCTTTTTTAATTTATTCCATATAGAAACATTCATCCAACCGCACCTCCCTCTACGACAATTAATATATAAAACTCTTAAATGAATGACTGACAGATAATCAATAATTTTTAATCGACATTCGATGGGGGAACTTATCACGCCAATGAAATAAAAATTAATTTGTATTTATAAAATTCACTAATGGCAGGCAATTGGTATACATTGAAAATATAAAACACATATGATAAAAATGTCTGTAAAAATAAAGAAATGTTAACTGTAGCGAAAAATTTGTTCCCTCCAGTGGTGCTTGATAATGTAAAAGTTATAAATCTATCACTAGGAAAACAGATCAAATATTTGAATAATAAACTCCCTTAACACGCAATTAGTTAATTGCAATGTATACTTTAACTGTGTCAAAGTATATTAGCTCTTACGATAATATTTAAAAAGTTTAATCTCAGTTAATTAAAAATCCGGAACATATATAATATACATATATAATATAACATATATCCCTCTAAAAATATATCACTTCTGGTAGGATGTGTCGTTTTGATTCTCTGCTACATCTCTGATACGACCAAATCTAAAAGTCAATGTTACTATACAGTTGGTGGAGAGTTAATTTCCTGCTTGGCTAACTAACGACGACTGCAGAAAACATTTTCGGAAAGTAAGGACAGCAAAAAAATTTTTATTCCTGAATTTACTCCTAAATTAACTGAATGCATGAAATACCAACGAAGAGAAGTCTCTTTCATAAATCATATTTATAGAGGCTTTAACTATTTAGCATTTAAGCATTTGTCGAATAATTGGTATAAATATAACCTGCGATACATAATAATATGTATGTAAGTGATATCAACTATAAATATAAAATACAGCGCTGCATAACATACATCTTTCTATTATGGGAAAATTTTGAAAGGCAATAACAATGCGTACTCTATAAAAAGTTTGTTTTTAGGTTCTTCTTCCACGATCTCATTGTGATATGTCCCACCACTATCGTTGCTCAATCAAATCCATGTGATGACTCGCTTAACCAAGCAAGTGTAACATTGAACAGCACATTATATTATCACTTCATCACAGGCATCACAGACATTATTTAACGACTAAATGACTCTGTGTTTTACTTTAATAGAGTTTTTAATGAACGAAGTTTTATGTTGCAATCAACATAACAATTGTGTAGTACCCTAGACCTCTTACCATACTCATAATCACTGTCATAATGGATTTATGCGCAAAAAATGTCTGCACAAAACACCACCCACCAGTTTCCGCTGCCGAAAGGGGATACAACATTTAAGAAATTGACTGTGGTTTAGACAAGAGGAATGTTTTATGATAAATCTATGAAAAATGATATGAATGAATAATTGTATATACCAATTATTTAGAAATAAACCTTCACTTTTTATTTGTTGGAAGCTCTTCATGTTCCTGCTGTTGTAACTATTTTTATTCTGTACTTTTTTATTACTCATTTTTTAGATTTGTTATAGATTTATATTATTTTTATATATTATTATTGTTTCATTGAAAAAGAAAAACATCAGAGGGGGAAACTGTGTGAAAATAAGATCAGTCTGTATTCGGCAATCTGCTTGAGCAGTTTAGCATCTTTATGTGCCTGAATTTTGAAAGAAACCCCACAAGTGCGTATAATTGAAATGAAACTTCAAAGAATATTTCGATTAAAGTAAAAAAAAATCAAACGTGAAACAGAGAAAGCTATCAGCACGATATAAAGAGAGTGAAAGCGAAATACTTTAACATACTTACACAATGAATGCATACATATATACGTATGTTGGTATAAATAGCGTAGAGCATAATTTGGTCACGATTTTGATAAAAAGAAATTTACAGAATAATAAAAGCTTTTGAGGACATAAAAAAGTTATCTTAAAGAACTATTCTATAAAATATTACATGTACTGGCTTTAATTGTTTGCTTAGCATATGAAAGCGTGCAAAGAGTAAAATATGATCTAAAATGCTTTATTTAAGGAATTAATTTAATTAGTAAACCTTAATTATTAATTAATGTTTACTAGACGACAACGGTGGTTTGTCTCAAATTTCTATATTTACTTATTTTAATTTGAAAATTTATTTCTTTAAAGTTCATGGCATTTTTTGCTTAATATTCATGAATATCACAAATATCACTCAATGAAACATACAAAAAATTAAGAAACATTTGTTTTGAAATAGAGGTCTAATCTTGACAGTATTTGACAAAAAAAGAAAAGCAAAATATCTACATCTATCTAATACACTAGTTCAAATTTACGCAGTTTCGCAATTTTCATATCCGTAATTTGCTAGATTGCCCTCGCTGCGTTTTATTTTATGCCATCGATGTTGGATTTAACAAAAGCTTCATGTGAACCATTAAAATACAATCAAATAAGTTTCAAACAGAATAGAAAAAATTGAAACCATGGTTCTATACATGTTATGTGATGACAAAGCAATGTTATGGTATGCAATAAATATCCTTTCCCAATTAAAGCTTAACACCCATTTTCACGTCCAAGAACCCAAAGAGATGATTCAGTTTGCGATGACATGAACTTTGTGATTATGTGATAACAGATTTGCACCTTGCTAATGTTAAAACATTAATGCTGAAACAATGATGAATTTCACCAAGGTTGTCTCCATTTCTGTACTTTCATTGTTTTAAGTGATGAAATTTATTTAAATAATTAAAATAATTGTTTTCTAATTTCCTTATTATATACTTTTTTTTTAAATTTGACTTTTACGCGCAGTCTTGGCTTGAAATCCCAAAGTTTCAATCATTTTTCTCCTTCATTTGAAACTATTAAACAATCTCTATATATTTTCAGCACAATGTCATGTTATTCTGGTTTATAACTGGTAACTTCTTTATCATACAATTAAAAAAATCAGTGTTTTTTAGTTTTACCCATGCGGCATACAAACGAGTCTCTGTTTACCCCATATTCAATCAGGTCTCTATCATGTAAATCAAATTGGGGTCACTATCGTTTATGAAGGTTATTATCAAATCATCATATCATTAGCATATAGTTTGTATTTATAGTACCTTGATAAAATTCGCGTGCAGTCGGTTTGGTAATGATATGAATCACTTTTTAAAAGAACGTTTTCAGAGACGTTTACTTGGTACATAAAATAAAAAAAAACAACACTAAAGAGGAAATTATATTCCTGTTCAATATGAGTAATTTAAATTCCTCATTTTAAATTAAACTAACACATTTCTATCCTCTATAAACCTATCTCTTTCCCTCTTCTCGTGAGACTAAAGAATCAATACCAGTTATTTAGTTACATACTATACTTAACATCAACTTTGAAATGAGCAGATATTTTAATACAAGAATGGAAATATGTACCTTAAGTACGATGACAACCAATAAAAAAGGGAAAAATAACAGTAACCATTTGACTGACCATTCGTTTTCTTAATGTGTATTATTGAGACAAGAAGATGCGAAAAGTATACATGTACTAAGCAGATTGGAGTGATAATTATGGTGGCGCATAGTTCCTCTGAAAAACGGGTGGATGTTGCCATGTACCGAAATAAAAGCTCATATTAGTGAGCAACGACTCGTGATGGACACAATTCAATGATCCGAAATCAAAAATCGCTGAATGTTGAATTAACAAGTATTGTGGACGATATTCCAATTTTTGATGACCTTTACGATAAGGTATTAAAAAAAATCTATGACTCGCTACAAAAACGTTATTCCATCATTGAAGCATTAACAAGAGGCTCACGAGTATTATGAAGTATTGATTGTTGACATTAGTATGACTCTTTTTCTAGCGCTCCCGAAGATATCGTCCTTCGACATTTTTATCTACGACACGTCTAATAATTTGACTATATACAATATACATATGTATTACATATGTATATGACTGAGTTTCTAAGCTTGCTCGCTAGCCAATTGATTTAAAATAAAACACACATTTTGCGAAAAAAAAATGAAAAAAAAGTTCCGACCATGACGTAAGATGCTTTATCACGGAGGGCGAGCGTATTCGTAAAGGTATTAGCATGCGTTTACAATTCGCGAAATGGAAATACTTAAGTAGTAATAGCACGAATGTATTTTGCATTCAAATTTGGATTTTATGCTGATTCACCTGAACATGAACTTGAATATTTGCAAGACTACGTTTTCTAGTTTCTTTAAATAGCCAACTGCAGTTCTGAGTTAATATCAGTTATCTTCTTTCAGTTATATTGTTTACACCGGATTGGATATAAATATGGGAAAATATTTTGAAATTGTGTCTGTTGTGCTTGTTATTTTTGGAACTATAACTCCTGCTTATCTCGCTAGATTAGAAAATTTGAGACCATTGAAAAAAAAAATTTTAATGCGACAAGAGATGGCCGAAGAGATTCCAGCACAAACACCTTATCCACCCGCAGGATTTACGCCAGCGATTCCATTCAACCTTCCAAGCGACGAGAAACTTGTTGCTCCAGTCAACTATTACCTTCCACCCTTACCGACGCCTGCTAATTTCAATGCTGCTCCAGCTGAAGTTTATGGACCACCAGCTAAAACTTATGGGCCACCTGAAGTTATTGTTAAAAATGATGCCGAAGAAGTCGGCGATGATCAAACCATACAGTCGGAAGTGCAACCAGCAGAAGAACCATCTTCTTCCGAACAACCAGAAGACAAAAGACCAGTAGAAGTACAGCCGGAAGAACAGCCACAGGAAACAGCGACAGAAACAGCCACAGAGGAGGAAGAAAATGAAGAATTAGAGGAATCTCAAGAAGCATCAGCTCTACCAGATGACTCTCTTAAGAGAGAAAATCGGGAACCAGTAGTTGAAGAAGACTTTGGCGAAGAAGTGCCTGAAGCAGTTGAAGAAACAGTTTCCAACGCACTTCCAGAACGTATTGTCATAGCTAAGATTAAGAACAAGAATATTGCAGAGTTAGTTACTGCGAAAGTTAAATCTGCGAGATTAAGGTCCGCCAAAATACAGTTCAATCCAATTGCGCCCGTAAGACGTCAAGCATTTTCCGCTCAGCCCATATATTTGGTAGGGGGATCACTGTATTCCTATAACGGCCAGTTGTTCAGGCTTTAATTTAATTTACGAGGTATGATTTTTCAAAAAAAAATCAAAAAAAAAAACATTTGAAACGATTGCGCATATAATATTAAAAATCAAATAAAAAGTAAATAAAAATAAAATTATTCTGCAAATGATTTTTTAAAGATACAAGTATATACGAACATATTATGTTGCTGTTGTGTAACTGTTAAATTATTCTCACATGTTCTGATAATACATTCTCTGCAGACCAGAAAACTTACTTACCGATCACACAACAAATTATATATAGGTTTTCCATGCAGACTGTGCTCTCCAATGACTCTAGAAAATACATATTCTTAGAAATTGTGTCCCTATTTGAAATTGTTTATTTTTCCATCGTGAGAATTTTCCAGGACTTACCATTGATCACTTATAGGCCCTGTCACTTTTTACATTCAATGTGTATATTTATCACCTAAGAATTCCTTTTTATATTAAAACATAATATAATCGCGTCTGAACCTGGAGAGCTAAGTTCTGGTTTTTAAGGAAACTTAAATCCATAACGCATTCCCGTTTATAAATATATTACCAAATTAGCTTAAAATAGAGTTTTACAATCACAATTTCCAAACTAATTTCCAAACTTATTTTGTTCAATTAAAAATATAAAGTCTTACATTATATTTAAATTTAGGTCTTAAAACTTTTAATTTCATAATCTTATAAGTCTTAGTCTAAGCATATTTAATTTTAAGTTTGGCATACTTTTTTGCTTCACGCCTTAGGTTGACTATTATGTGTAATTTTTACACATGTTGTTTCCATCGTCTCAATCTCTCGCTGTAATAGCTGTAATAGCTTTGGTGCTAATTGAAAATGAGTATATACATCATTCGATATCATTTTTATATTATTATTACATTTAATCACAATAAGCGTATGAAGTCAGGAGTGTAAAAAAAAATAAACCTGTCTATATGTAATTAGCCAAGAAATCCTCTTAGGAATACGGCAAACATCACCCCCATTCTAAGCTCTCAAATTTCAGTTGTTCGCTCATTTTCTTGAAATTCTATCTTCCGAACGTGTTATATTACTTTATAGTAATGACGCTTTTGTAAACATTTTATTATTTGTATGTCTCTTTAAACTTACATATATGTAATTTAATTAGTCCGGCAATATTCATTTTTAGACACTACATATCGCATGTATATATTCTATTTATTAAATATTTGTACTTAAAATATCTTTGCTAAAAGAAGCTCTACACAAGGGCAAGATTTGGTGGTATTATTCATGGCCAAGAACTTAAATTACGTTCAAGCCTGTTGGTTTATAAAATGTATAATATATGTATAAAATTACATTTCTAATTTTATACTTTTGATAAATATTTTTGAAAAAAATACTTTTCAAAATGCGTGTGGGTAACAAGTTTATGCAAAATGTAATTTGTTCTTAAAATTAGGGACCAGAAAGGTGTGTCACTCAATGGACGTCGATATAGAAATTGTAAACGGCGTAGGGGCGTCTCCTTGTAAGCATTAAACCCTTGCGACTTTTTTAAACGTAGATTCTCTTTCGTAAAAGATTAAGAATCACCAACAAATTATCAATTACATTTGAGTGGGTAGAGTGGGACACTCACGAACAGAAGCTCTAGGTTCGATTTCCGGCTGAACACATCGAATTTTTTACTTAGTAATAACTGCCTAAGAAAGCTTCTCAAACTTCGTCGTTCGAAGTCAGCAAAGAACTGAAAGTCCCTTCTACTCGTGAGAGTTCGCGCACAACACGAGTAGTTGATAAGCATGCTAGGCTCTGGTCCCGTGTGTACTGTAGCACCATACAGCACCATAAGCTAGACCAGGGCCTAGCTTGCTCAACAACTACTCGCGTTGTGCGCGCTACTGATCTCTCACGAGTAGAAGGGACCTACAGTTTTTTGCCGACTCCGAACTGCGAAATTTGATAAGCTTTCTTAGACAGTTCTACTCTTTGAGTGTTGTCAGCAGCTCGAAAGAGGTGGTGCCTTGAAATATTCAAAAAATTGGTGTTGAGCTGGGAATCGAACCTAGATCCTTTGGCATGTGAGCGTCGCACTCTACCCACAACGCCACGGCGGCCACACAATTATTATTATTAATAATTATTTGACAAATCGTAAGACTATATTCATATACACCTAATTAAGAAAAATTGGCTCTAGCCGCATTAAAACTTATTTATTTTAAACTATTCACGTTTAAAAAATATCAAATAGGAAACATCAACTCAAACATATCTTTAATATTATAATACTAGGAATTTTAATTTATATTAATGAATAAATAAAAAACCGCTTGTACATTTTCCATTCTGCATATCTTCTTCCAAAGAATCTTAGAAATGTCATACACCAACATTTTATGTTTTATATACTCTCTTCAACAGAATTAAAGCTTCAATTAAAACGAACAAACGCCATAGAATACAAAAACAATTCAAAGCACTCAACGAGAGGCCATAAACCCCTAAAGAAAGGGCAGTAAGCCTATACCTATACGTCAAATAACTAAACACTTGTTTTTTTTGTTTTTCAATGTATTTAAAAAGTCTTCTTCCTTTAAAAGCACTGAATTATTTAATACTCCTCAACGGAGCAAAGGCCATAAAAATTAATTTTAGTTACGGCCGGTAAAGGCAATAAGTAATCTATTATATTATGACTTCCCCGCCTCCATTTGTGAGGGCGGTGGCATCTAACCTTCTTCCATTGACATAAGGCAAAGTTTGTACATATTTGTTTAACTTTAATTGAAAATTTAAATTTCGATCAAAGGCTGATGACAACAAAATCTTCAGATAGAAAAGAAAGAAAAGTCCACCAAAACCTTTTATTTAAGTCGGACGAAAGTAAATCAGCAACCTGAAAATATTATATTATCTCTAGGTGTATCTATGTATATCGATTTTGAAATTCCATTGTATAAACTATACAATAGTTCTTTAACCTTTACTTACATGTTTCTTCTTGGGCATGAATTGTAGGCTAAGGAAGAGCAACATGGTGGTAAGAAATAGAAAAGAAAATACGATTGTAGGGTGGATAGTAAATGTATAAAACATGTGAATCAAAACATTTGTTAATGTACCACTGTTGCTATGTAAAAAACGCGTATACTTGCAAAAACATATACAGGGTAAACCACATAAATCTTCTGAGGTTCTTCACACCACATGGCAGCTCAGAAATAACATATTGGTTTTTCGTGTCCTAATACAATAATATAATACAGCAACTTAATTTTTACCTGTCAAAAAGATATCTTTTTGCCCAAAATTATATAATTTTCATGTTTAAATTTGAATAAATTGACTCGCGATACAAATTTTCTGTCAAGATTTGGAAGTAGTTCATGAGTGCATATAAACTTTATTCGTCTCCACATCTCTGACAGCACTCAGGGGGTATCAATTAATTGTTATAAAGCTGACCACAATTTCCAATATATTTATATATTTGTAGTTTTATCTGTTTATTTTATCTGTTTCCATAATAAAACTCAATATTCATTCATAATTATTTTATTTTTGTTTTTTATACAGATGTGCGATGAATAAAATTTCAAAAACACAGATCAAAGTAACCATTAAATAAGTTTAAACTTTTTTATTCAAATATATTCCACTTGTCACGTCCTATCGCATATCATCCGTAAAAAGATTTGGAAAAGCCAATTAACATGTGGTTGAATAAATAAATAAATTGTCTTAGGGGTTTGTATAGAGTCCGTTTTTCCTTATTTGAAACATCCTTTAGAGTAAAGTTTTTAACCAACAATCCCATTACAAAACTTTGCAAAGTGATTCTATTCAATTTACATGTTTAAATATCCATCTCGCAGTTGGTTTCCTTCCGAGTCTAAGATATAAATTAACCAAATCCATTAGCAAAGTCCCGACCTTGTTCTCACTACGAACAACCTTATGGACTAAAGCTTAACACAGCCATTTTTTAATTTCACCGAAGTTCAATATATAAGAACAGTAATGTGATGTCACATTTTCCCCTCCTTAAATTTTGTTTCATGTATTGTTTTACATTACACAGAAAGCACAATCAATTGCACCTGTAGAACAGTAAGGAAATGTCAAGTTAATTCTAAGAATTTACTTGCGCTCATTAAGGACAACATATTTTACTTCATTTCAACTTGATAATTGCCGGCATTTGTAAAGATTAAGAGAGAGTTTAGGCAAACAAAAAAAAATATGAGATAAGCAAACCTTTCTGTTTATAGAAATAGCAGTATATTGGCATACAATTTATATATAGGAAATACATCATTCCGAATGAATTTCTCATTGAGTATTGTACCACAAACCACCTTTAGGTGGTCTGGGGTATGTATGTATATACGACTATAGACGTTTTGAATACTTACGGCATATATGGGCGTCACGTATTTCTACAATTCACGATTCACATCGGTCTCAGTGTCATGCGTTTACTTTTTTCAGTTTGCATGCAGAACGAAAGATAGCTTTTAATTAAACCTGAAAACTAACTAACCATAAATCGCCTCGGTCAAATGGTAAAAGGACAACTTCCAAGTGTTCTACACGAGGTTCTTTGCTTCACTTTTATAACTTTACCAACAAGGTGTAAATTAATTAGCCCGACCACGATAAAAGTGATTGAGGTCAGAACTGTTCGAGGTTAGAAGTATACTGGTCTTTTACCGCATTACCTAAACTGTCTGTTTCTATCGCACATTAAATGATTGGTTGTAAAAGTCATGTTGCAGTTTAAAAGATTAACGTACACCTTTGGAGCAAGAATTAAAAAATGCACTTACTGTACCTTTAACGTTACGTCCAGTTAAGACGAATGTTTTCTGCCAGCAAATATTATTACGCATAAGTGCAAGTAGTATACATAATCAAATGATGTTCAGTTGCAAAAGATCTAAACCGTCATTCGGGGTTTTACCGAAAATAGAGCAAGGAGATATATTTTGCGATTTATGTGAGGTATAGCCCCGTTGTTCGGGTGACAAAGCTACATTGAAACTGCAAATCGTTCGTTGTGCTTTCCATGTTTGCCAGGTGAGCTTTCTTGAAACAAAAGAAATCCCAGGGAATGCTAAATTACACATTGGCAATTTCTTTAAAAAACGGAAAACATCGAATAAGAAAAGAAAGTAGATTTAAATGACATACATATTTACTTCAGTGTGCTGCATAGAATTTGTTGGCAGAATTTAATAGTTATTTAGAATGAGCCACATTGAATTTCGCATATGTAATTGTATCTAAAATCCTTATCGTTAAGTTTTTTTTTTCTTCATTGAGAATTAATAAAGAAAAAAAAATCTAAATTGCACGATATCGGAAATAGGTCGTTTTGAGTCTACCTTTACCAAAAATATAATATATATTTAAATGTTTGAATAAAAATCTAAATTGCATGATATCGGAAATAGGTCGTTTTGAGTCTACCTTTACCAAAAATATAATATATATTTAAATGTATGTACAATTACAATCATCTGTTCTTCGCACCCATCCAATGTTCCTAATTTATTCATAATTTAACGTCAAGAAGGTATTACACAGTGCCAAGACTGTAATGACAAATCGTTTGGAATGAATTACAATTAAAAGGAGCCTGGTCAAAAGTCTTTTAGGTGCTAAAGCTCATTCATTCAAGCACTGCGCAACGTGTTGGACAATATTGATTTTGTGTAGGAATAATTAATGTATATAGTGTAGATACGAGCAGAAATCAAATTTGATTGTATATACCATAAGTATGTACATATGTACGTACACACATTGTCGACATGGCAATTTAAAGGGTGAAAGAAAAAAGGTAATATCATAATATAATTATTATTTTTTTGAATTTTATAAAATTCTTAAAAAAAAAAAAACATCATACGTTGAGAATGCCTTAAACATTATCTTGGAAGAGACAATCCAAGTTGATGTTCTATCATTTTGATCAAACATTTAAAAAACTTGTTTAAGCTGAAATAAGCATAATAACACATGAAAGACGGCCTGAAGGGAAGCAAAAGTTCAACAATTATAAGACAAAAGAAATTTTTATATAGTGTATATTCAATTTTAAGTTTCAAATGGGAAAACAAGTTACTGAGTAAAATGAGATAAACAGGCTTGTCGTTTAAATGAAGGATTTCTTTTTTTTTCATAACCATAAACAGGTATTTGTAATATTGTCGACTTCAACAGGATTAAATCGAATCGAAATTGAACTTCATATATGTAAATACAAATATAACGTTGTTTAAAATGTTTTTTGAAACTGTTAAACACCATAGAGTAAGTTAAAGCAGTTCAAATTTTTGTAATCTTCATCCGACCTAAATACAAGGCTGCCTCTGAAAAAATATAGACGAAATATTGTACAATTATATGTACTACTATATATGATATATTCAGCAAAAACCTTAGAACTGTTTGGATATACTTTTACTACTTTTTAAGTATGAGCACGATGGTTATTTTCTGTTAACTTTGAAATTGAAACAAAGTGTTACGTAATAAATAAATTTTATTTAAATAACTTCTTTACTTTGCAGAACATGAAATATCTTTTTTGTTTGTATAAATATTTACAAATTTGCTTTTGAATTATTTTTCTCTTTCGTTTTTTCTTATGAACCATATACTTTTAAAATTGGGCATTTCTTTCCAAATCAACTTTGATTATGCAACAGATAATCAAATAAAAGTAATTAAATGAAGCGCAATACATTTACAATTAGTTTTAAATCTTAAAATGATAATCGAAAAGAATATGCTCTGCTGGTTTTTGTTTTCACCACTTTCTTTACCCCTAGATTAAGGCATGAACTTATACTAATCGGTTCTGTTCACATAATATTTTAGTTTTTTTTTCCATTCATAAAATAATATTTTCCCTTGTTTGTACTGAATTTATTAACTCATATTCATATACTTTGTGCTTTTAATTCAAATACCGTAGACAGCATTTGTGTACTTATATAACATTTATATAACATAAATGTGTGTGTATTTAAATACATATATATATATATATATATATATATATATATATATATATATATATATATATATATATATATATATATATACGTAAAACCCCTAACATGATTAAAACCTCACCTTGTATCCGAAAATGAGAAAATGATTTCTAAACATACAAAGGAAGACAAAACCTATTAGAAGCAGACGGGATGTTATTGGTGAGTTATATTTTGTCAACCGCGCCGAAGACGATTTGACCACAGATAGTGTTTGTCATTTACTTCCCACACCTACCAAAGCCTCGTCCATCAATTCATCGTCCGTAATACAGGGCGAATTGGAATGTGGTGATGGTAGTACCACTAGTGGCGAAGGAACGGGTGATTTAAGAATATGAACAGAAACTGACGGAGAAGGTGGATGCTGATGAAAGGGCAGCTTGTTAGAAATCGAAACTGAAGACTGAGCATGTACGCTTGGCGATAGCAGTTTAATATCATTTTTCAAAGTTGAAGAAGACAATATTGGCGCTGGCACTTCATCCGATGCACAGGGTGTCGATGGAGGTCGCATGATGTGATCGTTCGCGTGATTGTTTCCTTCCATAAGTTGCCCGCGGTATGAGTTAAAATGTGCTACCGAAACTGATGGTGTAGATATCGATGTTATAGATGTGGTAATCGCTGTGTGACAGGGAAGATTAAAAAAATCTTGTTGCTGACTTTTGCTTGTGGCAGTGCCAGGGATTTTAGGCAACGTTTTATTTGAATCGTTACTATTACCACTGCTCTCAGAGCTACTAGGCGTTGGTGAAGGTGCGAATGTTGTTGCCGGTGTTGTTGGAGCCGATGTTGGACGGGGCTTTGTAGCTGAATCAACCACAGGTTCATGGGTCTGCAAATTGGAACTTCTTGCTGAAAGTTTTGGAATTTGAAACTTACTATTGAATGTCTTTATGAATCCTTCCATAGAAGCCATATTTGGGGAGGCGAATTGAAGAATCTTCATTACATCTGTGGGATCTGGCCGAGGTGACACTTTCTCATAGGAATTAGAAATCGACCTCGCCTTAGATCCGGACGTAGACTTTCGGAAAGAGTCACAATGAAAAGAGTTTGTACTGTGCGATTTGGTTAGCGAGGCCCCACTGTTGGAACTTGTAGATAGTTTATTTGAGAGACTACCAGATGAATTCGATTTTTGAAAGTTATGTTTCGTGCTGTTTTGCGAAGAAATGACCGCTGAAGATCCAGAACACTTATTTGTTGCTAAGGACGGAGTGGGAAAGGAGAGAGTAGATGTTTTCTTGGAAGCAGGCCCACTGTTGACACCTGGCTTTAAACCAGTATGTTTTTTTGGAGAATTGCTACCCGTTATTATACTATCCAATTTATTGTTACCTGTCTTCGATCTATTGCTCGAACTACCTCCGTCCTTGCTTTTAGTTTTATTTATTGTAATCTTTATTCCGTCCTGACTTGACTTCACCATGTATTCCGAACCAGGTGTAACACTGTTATTACAATTACTTATACCAGAAGGTCCATTAGAATCATTCGATATGTGATCACCAACTGAAGAGATCACTAATTTGGAAATTTCATCGTCGCCAGATGTTTGTGATGATTTCAGCTTATCAATGACTGCATTTAGTGAGCCTTTGCGTCCTTTATCACATTCATCTACAATCGTAGTCAGTCCTCCGAAACCAATATGATTTCCCACATCCAGTGGCTTCAATTTAATAGTAGCAGACTTAACCTTTGGGCTTGAAGGAGTTTTTAAATTTGGAACAACCGCGCTTACCGACCTCTCCTTGGCATCTTTCTCACGCAATTTCGATATCGAAGATATACCTGGAGATGATGGCATCGGCCTTGCCGGCAATACCAATGTTGTTTTTTCATTTTTAGGGCTTGTAGCGTTTTTTAAAGTGGACATGCTTGGTTTTCCAGAGCTTCCATGTTTGGGGGACAATGTACCAAATGGGCTTTTAGGACTTGGTGAAGTATGCTTTGGACTGGTGTAAACCGGCGAATGCTTTGGACTTGGCTTTGTACTGGGCGAAGTATGTACAACAATCGCTGGCGACTGCGGTGAATATTTTCGTGATAAAGTATTGGGATCCGATGCTGGAGAATTCTGACGCGAAAATAACTTATCAGGCGGACCCATTGGGGAATCCTCACGTTTCTTTTTTCTCCTTTTTTCGTTTTTGATAGGTCCATCCTTTTCATCTATTGATCGTTTACCGGAACTGGTACCTTTTTTTGTTTCGTTTCTCACTGCAGTCACTAACGCAGTGGGTACTGATGGAGAAGAGGTTGCCATAATCGAATTGATCGGAGTAATAGTTATGGTTGTACATAAAGTCGATTGTGGTGGAAGTGTTGTCAATGGAATAATTTCAATTCCCGGTCTCTTGTCTAAGACGGCTGTTGTGGGACGAACCGCATTGCTGGATACGGAATCCATTGAGGGTGAAACAGATATCGGAGTAATACTAACTGTATTTATGTTTGTTTTATCCTTCCAAATTTTTTGATACTTTTCAGCTATGTCAGCGCTTCGGTTTCTATCATCTTTTACAACGGATGAGAATCCCGATGTGGATGAAGATGTTATTATTGACGATGATGACAATGATACAGCGACTCCAGATGCAACAACAGCAGTGGCACTCATGCCAATACCAGGAAAAATAGATACTTCAGTGGAATTACTGCAAAGCCCTGCTGCTGATACTGTGCCCAAAGAGCTGGAGTCGTTGCTGCTAATATCAGACTGCAATGTCAGATTACTCTTTGGGCTTTTACAAAAATCCTCATGTTTTAAATCGCCTTGAAATTGTGGTTTTATAAGACAATTTACAGACGAACCTCCGATACTACTCGATGCGACCGATGAACTTAAGTCAGTAAACCCATCTGCCGTGTTGCCTCCGATTCCTGTTGCATGGAAGAATTGTCTGCTACTGCCACCATAATTTCCATTCATAGACCCTGCCCGGTCACCCATATTAGATTTGCCCGTAACTTTCATGTCTCGAAAATCTCCGCCACTATTGCGATTAACTGAATCATTTGATCCAGGCGTTAAGTTAAAATTTCCGTAATCACCCCCTATTCCACGCTGAAAACATTTCATGCGTTCCTGGTCCCAATATTTGATCAAACTTCGGATTGTTATTGGAATCGAGAGGCTTTTTTGTACAATAAGGGTTAATTTTCCGGCTAACGACTCATAATTTGCAGATAGCGCATAGATTTCACATGTTACTACTCCAAGATCGTTAAGGTTGAACTCAACAGTAGCCATGGATTCCTCATATGGATGTTCAAGTGCCACAGATATTTTGTTAAAGGATATTGCGTTTACCTCGAGGATAGTAGTGGATTCCATGTCTGTAAACACAAAAAAAAAAATTGTATTACAAGAAAACATATAATAATATGACTCACCTCCAAGTTTTGCTTGTGGGCGCACACAACTAGCAAGAAGGGTGTAAAAAAGAGCATGTTTTTTGAGAACAGCTAAAATCTTTGGAACTTGAGATGGTTCGGTAAATGGCACACTCGACACAACGGATGCCTAAAATGAACCAAGTATTAAACAAATAAAAAAATAAATAAAAAAAAAACTATAAACCACCTTCATTTGCTTGTTTTCAGTAAAGAAATAGCAGTGAATTTGATCCGGTAGGCAAACGTAGAGTCCTTTTGATACGTTCTGTAATTGATTTTCTGACGCAATCTGGACAATAAGCTTCATAATGGGTAATGATTGAGGTTTAGTGTTATCACCAGTAGCCGCAACTGGTTCCAAAGGAGTGGAATTTAGAGAACGCAACATGTTTGGGCAGACTGGAATTGGTTTGTTCAAACGCAGCACAAAGGTTGCGGGCAACAGTGTGGAATTTAGTGGAGTTAATGGTGAATAAACAGGAATATCTGTTATGCCATCTTTGGCTAATGTAACTGTTGGTAAAATTTGCAGTTTATTGGCGGAAGAAGCTTCCAAATTAACAGTGACGCTCATTCCAATATTTTTACTTGTAATAAGCTCGAGGGAGAGAGGTATTATTGATTTCGAGTCCAAATTTATTAAATCGTATGGGGACACGAAATATGTTAATCGCATTGGATGTCCACCACGCCTTTTTAGCACAATACCAACAGATGACTCCGCTAATATCAAATGGGCGTCTTTAGTAAAATTCTGAGATTGATAGAGCGTCCAGAGATCTGTTTCCATTGCTTGTAAAGCAACAAATGCCTTAGTTTTCACCTTTGGCTCTGCGTTGAGTTGATAAATTGATGATAAACCTTCCAACTGTACTGTAAAATCGACAAAATCTCCACGATTCAAGCAGTTTACAAGCTCGCTGCACGATTGCTGTTCTATCTTACACTCATGGTGAACCTTAACATCGGTAAGTGACCCATTTGCATCAAGAATAATTTCTAAGTAGAACATGTCAGTAGATATAAACAGCCCTGACGTATCCTCCATAAATTTAAGTCCCAATTGACGAGATAAACTTTCAAGACGTTCAACTAAACCCTGTCTGGAGGTTACTTTAATACAATGCTGCATGCTGTCAAGGCATTTTTGAAGATTTGCTTTCTCCACAGCGTCCAAAGCGTAACGTTTCTCTAGCATTGATAAACGCATTGATTTGGATAGTTCTTGAAATGTTTTATGTTGGGATGCATGTGACCGAATTTTCTCCATTAGAAGCTCCCGCTGCCATTGTTTGTTCTTCTCAGCAGCGATGCCTAGTGGCCCAACTGCTGCAGCTTCTATGTAATAGACAAAAAACCAGTTATTTTTAACCAAGGACAGCTACTTAGGGCATCGGAAGACCCTCACCCTTCACCGTACTTACCAGCAGTTGAAGAATTCATCTCTTTATGAGACCGTCTTTTATTATGGACATTTGAATGATGTTAATATAAAAGAAGAATTATATTGTGACGTTGATTTCTTGCCTTTCAATACTTTTAAACATTTCACATACAAAACCTTTTTCAAAAGTATAAAATTTCTATTTCTATTCTGGCGATATAATTCACATCGCTACCCACCTTTCAATAGATTAGTTTGGTTTTAAGCGAAGTTGCTTCTAGTTGCCAAACAATTCATAAACGAGTCTCTAGGCAGATTTGTGTTTCACCCACTTAGGAAAATATGTCGCTGTGGTTTTCGCAGTTGCACAATGTTTTCGTTGTCTCGGAAAGACAGTGTTAAATTCAATGGTTTTGGTTAAAAACTAGAAATACTTGCCTCAGTTATTTTAAATTATGAATTGTAAAAGTAACAAATTAAAGTTGTTACATTCCATTCAATCGTAGTATATGAATTGCATTAATTGCACCAAAAATTAATAAGGGTTAATTCAATGTGTTTATAATGAAGAAAGTTTTATGGCAGAAAATTGTCTCTATATAATAATATAAAATGTTTACTTACATTCAACATAAAAGAATGCCTCTGTTAAAAACACAAACAGCGAACTATTATTTTTTTTTTTTTGCTCTATGATCAAATCTACGTTGTTTGAAATTAATTTTCACAAAAGCCTTATTTTTAAGAATTAAAAGTAATATACTGGCTTTAAATATTGGAACTTACATATAACTGCTTGGTCTTTTCATCATATATTAAAGATTGGGAGACCATTGTTTTTTTTAAATGCTGCAACCCTGATACTTTAGCTTCTATATAATCTCTTTAGTCTGTTCGCGTACAACTGACAAGTTTTCTGATATCATGAAGAGAGGATGGATTAAGTACAAAGTAGTAAACAAACAAGACCATGGAGCGAAATGATACTGTATATTGTATATGACAGACAGATCTAAACGAGACTCATATTGTATATCCCAATATTTTTGAAATACCACTATTTAAAATATGAAAAATTTGATTGCTGACAAAACCTCTTCCACTTCTCTTTGCGTGCTTCACTCGTGAAGATGTAGATGCAAAAATGATTACTTAAGTTGAGTTTCATTTCATACTGGTGCTGTGAATATCACACGTGACAAAAAATAAAAAGGAGTAAAATGGTGGATGTATCCACATTTTTTCATGAGTCAGCCCCAGCTGTCCAAATTAAATAAAATAATATCATGGGTAACTTTTTTCAAGTAAGCAGCGTTTTCCATTTGTACTTTATCGAAATATGAATAGGTAAAAATAAAACTAATGTGTACCGCATTACTTACAGGTTCTTAATGCAGCATGCTTTTAAACGGGTAAGAAACATGATGTAAAATAATTTAAATAGTAAAATCAGTTCGATGATGAAAATGTTGCAAATGACAACGATGATTAGATTGCTACATGCACCACCAACTGAATACTTGGAAATTATATACATTTTAATTTATGTACCGCATTTACACATAGTTGAAACACTTTCTACAGGTTAATTCCACGTGTTATTCCAGTTGTCTACAATATCCACGTTTGAATGCCACCTAAAAGATGCTGATACGGTACGTTCCCAACCTACCCACATATAAAATAATTTTATAAATTTTCGTGATGAACATGTTTAATATGAAAAGGAATGATGTAATTTTACATGCACCACCAACTGAATTAAATCTTTGTTAGAAGGCAAATGAAGATCGATTGTAGGACTATCTAACGTGTCATTATTTTCTTGCAGTATTCGAATCCTCGCATTGGCAGAATGAGTTTCGAGATGGACACATTCAAACTTGAATAATGCATATTTATAAATGAAATGTATTGAATAATAAATAAATAATTATAACAGAAAAACCCGGACTTTGTTTGAATGTGTAAGCAAATACACCTAATGATAAATATGCATCATTGAAAGTCTCTTGCGCCACACATCTTAGCAGTGAGATAATTAAACCAAAGGAAAACACTGATTTCTTGATTTCATGTTTACGTTTTCTTTTATATATAACATAAAATAACTATAATATAGAATAGTGATTGAAAATTATATTAAGCATAAATACTTGATTTTTATTATACGTTATTTTTGTAATAGATTTTATTTTATTAATATATGCAAGTTCAGTATGTTGTGTGAATGAATAATATGCTTTCTGCTCATCAAGTAAGTCCTTAGTTGTTACTGTAGATGTGGTTTTTTGGAAAACTTAATGCGTTTGTTTCCTGCTTAAAATTTACGCGACGTCTTGGGTTTGCCTTCCATTAGTTTGTTGCCTGGAATTGACGTAGGTCGAAGAGCCGCCACTGCCGCCTCCACCACCTGATGAACGCCCCCCCCCATTACGAGGTCCATTTAATCCCCCTCCCCCAACAGAAATTGAGGGCATGCTGGACCTGTTGCTGTTGCCGTTGTTTGAATTAGAATTGTTCCGACTGTTGTTTCCATTGTTCGGAGCATTGTTGTTGGCCCCACGAGATCTGTAATTGGTTGAACTTTCATAACGTTGGCTGTTGCCACTTTCCTTGTTATAACCGCCACCACTGGCGCCGTTGCTACTGCTTCCTGCGTTGTTAGAATTTCCATTTTGGCTATTATGGTAAAAGTTGTCGTTGTTCCGGAAATACACGCCGCCACCTCTTCCCACACCGTTCTGCTGTGATTGTGATGAAGAATAGTTGTTTCGTCCACGATAACCGGCGCCCATAGATGAGGCACCATTACTACCACGCATAGCACCTCGATCCATTCGTTCCAAAACGTTGTTGGAGCGTCCTCCATCACGACCACGTTGATCGTTACGATAGTTATGCCTCGACCTACCCCCTCCGTAGCTATCGCTTTGATGGGTGCTTGACCAGTGATTGCTTTCCTGTCTTCCTTGCTGGTGATTGTCATCGCTCCACTCGTTCTTACGCGAATTGGAATTCGCATTAGAACTAGAGTCCGACTGATTACCAGCCACCCCACTGGTTGAGTTGAATAAGGCTGCGCTATTCATTTCACTGCTCCACTGATTGTTTTCGATCTGAACAACTCCTTTCGACTGCGAGTTATCTCGATGACGTTCCTCCCTATCATTTGAATCCCATTCGCCGGGAGGAGTTGTATTTGCTTCCTCTGTACTAGATAAAGCAGGTTCTTCCTTACTTGTTTCTATAGATTCATGATAAGGATCAGTCGGCTGCGTGATTGTGGTTGAGGGATTGAGTACTTGTACAGTCGCACTTACTGGGGTGTTGTCATACTGTTGATAGCCAGCTATGCTAACACGATTCATTACAACGACAGCACCTGGATGCTGTTGATCTAATGGAGGTTGGTGATTTGTTGTAGCGATCATTTGATGCTGAACTGACAGGATTGCCGGGCTAGCATTGACTGATGGTGAGAATACTGCTTGCCCCATCTGCTGCTTATCAGTCGGCACGCAGCTTATAGGAGACTGAATAGACGTGGCCACTGAATTGGCAGCAACTGGATAAAGTGCTGTTGGTGCTTGCACTATTGGAGGGAATGATTGATTTGTGAATGTTTGAGTTGGGATAGGTGCAGCCATATTCACATGGCCTGACTTAGGTAGTGTTTGTTGTGAAGAGTGAGAATTTTGTTGATGCTGTTGCTGCTGCTGTACTACCGGTGATTGAACCATCTGTATTTGATGCTGTTGCTGTGGTTGGGTTGGTGCCTGGGCTTGATGTTGATTAAATACATTTGTGCACTGTGCTTTTGCATCATTCGGAGTGCTGCCAAAGGCAGTTGCAGCTATATCTGTCGAGTCAACCTCACTGTCCTGGAGAAAATAAATTTTAGCAGCGCCAATAACTTCCGCTAAAGGACGCATTTGCTGCAAGTATTGCTGGTGCTTAAAATAAGCTTCTTCAACTGCTCTAACAGTTGTGGCTGGAAAATGAGTTGGAACCGGTGTAGCAACGGCAGTAACAGCTTGCGGAATTGCTGGTACTGTTTGTTGTTGCATGTTCACAGGACTAGGAACAACTTGGCGTGGTATTTGTTGGGGCGGATGTTGAGATGTATTAGCACCGGTATTTCCACTAGTTGGGGGTGGAGTAAGTTGCCGAGGCATCTGGTTGTGCAGTTGCTGTGCAGGATAAACCGCAGTAACTTCAGGAGGTTCCACTACAAAGATATTATCCGCATTTGATGCATTGCATTCGTAAGCTGATGCGGCCTTTAAAGGTTGTAATTTCTGTTCATGATCTGATGTTTGCGAAATTTCGCCCGTAGGAATACTATCGAGGGCAACTTCATCGTTCGAAGCATTTGCTTCTTCCTCGGGGTGTTGTAAAAGGACTGTATCTATTTCTTCGACAGACACAGGTTCATCCACGCCATCCGATTGTCCCACAAAATGTATTTTATCCAAATAACCGCAATCTTGAATTTTTTGAAAAACTCGTTTTAAGTTTTCAAAAGTAGTTTCTCCAAATTGCTTTGGTCGCCCGTCGATCGTCATTGAAAGGTATTCGGCAGCTTTTTGAGCAGCATTTAGAAATAGGGCATCCTCAGGATGCTCTGGTCGGTGTACAATGACATCCATGTTGCTAAAAAAGAAAACGCTATGTTAATTTTTCTACACTATTTGCTATATTTAAAATACTAATACTATTACTGCTTTTTGCTTGTCATTTCAAAAAGTAAAAAATATTCAATTTCTGTAGCGTAACGAAAAATTAAAATAAATTAAATAGTGTTTAATAAGATTACTTCATTTCCCATTTTTTTATGTATTACAATTTGATCCAATAATACTAGGAAAAATTAATATATGTACAACTTACAATTTTTCCAAGTTGTCGATATCAGCAGGTTCCAATTTAACAGCTCCGTTTTCACCCGTAAGAAACGCTTCGCGGACATTAGCATCGCTTAAGTTTGCAAGAATATTCTGTATGACCAACACCTCTCGAATTTTATTTGTCTCTGTCTGCGCTTTAATTATGGCATCCTAATTGAAAAATTCTATTTCCATTTCACTATGTAAAATTTGAATAAAGAAATAATACCTTTCGGGCTTGTTTCTTTTGTTCCTTTTCAGCATCTTTGGAAAATTGTATCATTTGCTTGGACAGATCTCGCACAAATTCTAAGGTGTGCGTCACAGCGTCATATTTAGCGACGGCAGCTTTTTGGTCGGCACTTAATTCCTTACCAGATGCCTGTATCTCTCTATAAGACTCCAATTTGGTCTGGAAAAATTTGAAGTGTTTCCATAAATATGCTAACTTCCACTGCTTATTTGAAAATTCGCATCCATGCTTTTAATTTGCTGCTTTACAAGGACCATCAATTTATAAACCAAAGCACATGTAAGTATGGCGTCTTTTAGAAAATACCAAAAATGTATCTGGTTCCCGTCATGACAAGCGATTTGAAAACCCATTTATGTATTTAAATTGGTACTGTTTTAAGCAAATTTTAGTTTTAGAGTTTATTTTCTTAAATATATGTTTTCCCAAAATTTGTTTTTCCAAGGAACTCAATGATAGTTGGAACGAAAATACAAGGAAGCCATTGTTGTTACACTTATGTCCACCAAAATTAGGAAATTTAATTTTATTTTTTCAGACACAACTTACTCACCTTGCGCTTTTCCAAATTACGAATCTTATGTTCGATTGTTACCAACGTCTGTTTCATTGGATTAATTGTATTATTATTGTCACTTGTAGACTCCGCTGGGGTGCCGGAGACCTGTTTTTCTAATTTAGTGTTGCTTGAGGCAGACGGCATCATTCACAGACAGAAGCTGAAGCAGGAATAAACTGAACAATTATAGAAAAGTTGTTCTTTTGCTTTCAATACTATAAAATGTTCATGTTTAATTTCAGTTTGTTCCCAAGCGAAGATAGCTGCTGTTTAAGTGTAAAACTACGCATCTGTGCTGCCACTTGAATTCAACATAGGTTGTAAAATTGTAAGATTTGCTTCACGGGTAAGCTTAAGGTTAGAAAACAAATGCAGTTCTTATTGTCCTTATAAAAGTTCTAGATTTTGGCGATATAAGAACGTTATTTTAATTAAGGCTAAGTATAATTCCGTAAAAAGTTTAAACTTGCTGAATTAGAAAGACGATATTTTGTTATAGTTTTTCCTATACATGCGTCACAACCCTTACGCACTGTCACTGGACCCACAATTTTTAAATAAAACACACACATATATATATATATATAATTGTTAGTTTGACAGTCCACAGGGGCCCAAAGGGGACCATATATATATGTAGTCTTTTTGGGAATGGGCGAGAAAGGGGAAAGGAGAATGTTGTTTAAAAACCAGCATCTCTGAACGTGAGTATTTCTAAATAAGTAAGTAGGAATACTCCGCAAATCATTAGTTAATAAACAATTTTATAAGAAATATATTCTCGATTTAACAAATTGGTCCTGTGTTAACGTTTTCAATCACACTAAAACATTGTATATATATATATATATATATATATATATATATATATATATATATATATATATATATATATATATATATATATATATATATATATATATATTGATTTATTATTTTGAATATGTATTATTGATTTAATAAGATTATAAAAAATATAAATAACATTTGCTACCCAGTACCACATTAGGCAACACTGTATTACATACATTCAAGGATATTTTTACAATTATCTAACAAAGTTTGCTTTGTTTTCGTTGAACAGATAGATTTAAATCTACTTATCATATGTATAATTACCTTCCTCAATGCACAAACCGTAGTATATAACTTTACTATCAAAATAAATGTTAACATAAAGATTAATCAACAATTTACAACACTCTTCTTCATTTAAAATGTATTTTAATTGAAATATTTTACACTTTATAAGGACATAAGGCAGTTTGTGTCTGACTAAATTTTTTAAGTATTACAATGCATACCTAACCTACGATTGACTAATATATAAATATAAATAATTAACAAACAGTAGTTTATTGATTTAGAATCTAGTTATTTGTATATAATGTGATGCATTATGTTATACTGATTAAATACTTTGAGCGTAAGATGAAAATATTAATCCTTCAAAAAATCAGTTAATACTAAATACTGTAGCTGTTACTCTTTTATGGAAACAAAACACTCACTTAAGTTTGTGATATTTGTGTATGAACTTTGGTTTTTTTTCTTGAAATATATATCCATTGACACTGATATGCATATTGATAATTTTTTATTTGATTAAATTTACTACATCAGGGAACAACATTTCTTCCTAGAGTGCGTACTATCACCAACAACATCTCCTGTAATACCACTAAACTTCGTCATTGATAATGTTGTAGGATCCATCGATGGAGACGATGTCATTGTTACTGTTGAGCCATTATCCGTGCTATTGTTGGTTCCTATAACAGAACCGTTTTCGGTTAGTGCATTTGAACGCGATTGCGAGCGTTGCTTTTTCAAATTGGCTAGTGTTGCTCCTGAATATGCATTGTCTACATGATGAGTGTCTTATTTAGGATGTAACATTTAGCAATTTAGTATCAGATGCATGTAACAGGCGAATTTACATTTAACATTCACAACACGCACAAACATACAGCAGAAGAAATTAATATGGCAGATACAAAATAAAAGGAAAACAAATTATTTAGAAAACAATTAACAAATGTAATATTTAAATTCTTAAACATGCACATAGAAGTCTTAATAAAATAATATGAGTCCTAAAGATTGACTGACATGGGATCCAGTAGTAAACTTTCATGTGTACATGTGGCAAATAATGATAGTATATAAGAGCAAAAAATATATACATATATATATATATATATTATTAAGTTATCATGTTTACTTTTCGCATTTTTTATACTACCATCACTTTTCAAATTTCAAACTAGTTTAACATGTATTAATTGCAACTTAAAGCATACACTTACCTACAAGCACAGTTACTTGAACATTTATTTTTCCGTTTTCTTTGCTCGTTTGAAAAATACCTGCTGTGGTACGATTGCTAGACATCTTTTCCATAGTATTATTGCCATTTGAAAAATTAGTGAAGGCAGTCTTTGTTGATACTAAGGTTTTATCCGATGAAGATATATCATCGTGTTCCTTTCCGTCGGGAGGAAATCGAGAATGAGTTAGATATAAATTAGTATCTGCTGCAATTCCACAAGTATCAACATTATTTCTTTCTTGTACTTGACCAATTATAAGAACACCACTGCTGGAGACGTCATTTATATTATATTTGCTACCATCTAGTTCTTTTGAATTTGTTTCGCCATCGCTTTTTGATCTTAGTTCTAATTTATCTGTTGGAAATATTGCAGATGGAATTTGATCAAGAGCTTTTGTTGACGTCTGCTCATCATTTTTAAGTTCTAAGGTATTTTGAAAGTACGAAGAAAGTACTCCTGTTGCTTTATCGGGTGATGTGTACACCTACGAGTATAAATAGAATTTCTATATACGGCACCATCTGAATTGTAATGCTGACAAACCTCTTGTGCTTGCAGTCGTAATCTCGTTTCTTCCACTGCATCCTTTTTTGTCGTGAGTGTCTTGTCTCGTAAAGACGTTCGTCGTACAGATTGCGCTCTATTCAAAAAATAAGTTTAAATAAAAGCATTGAGAATGTCTTAATTGCTTGTTACCTAGTGTTACTACTTTGCGATCTTCTAACACGTCTTATTTGAGCTTCTGCTAAACGTTTAGTTTCTTGCTCAGATTTTAATTCCTCTATTCGTTCTCTAATTTCTTGATCCTCACATATATCTTAAAAAATAAGGCTTAACATTGGAAACTTTAAAAACTTTTTCAATCTATATACCTGACGGTGTTTCACCGTCTTTATTTTTCGCATTCAAATCAGCCCCATACTGCGCCAACATCTCTAAAACTTCAAGCTTTAATGCAAAGAAATATTTGTTAAAAAAAAAAATATTCAGATTTATTTAACTTACATGTCCCCAACAAGCTGCTGCATGAACGGGTGTCCAAAGGTCTTTATCCACTGCGTCTACATGTACATGATGTTCCAAAAGAAATTCCACTACACGATTATAGCCATTAGCAGATGCTATGTGAAGCTAAATAATTTTAATAAATTTTAATATGGCAGCTCATATCCGAATTCTAATATTTTTCATACAGGAGTGGCACCTTGATGATCGGGATCTTCCAAATCGCACCCATTATTTGCAAGTTCGACTAAGTCATTCAGCATTTGCTTTTCTGTCATTGCACGTGTTTCGTCAATAAGCTCTTGCGTTACTCCTCGCTTAGACATTTCGGCTTCAATGAAATCCAGCGTATCCTCATCATCACAAAGATCGTAAGGCATATTGCCGTCAGTGTTAACTGCTAGCAAATTTGCACCTCTTTCAATTAATATCTTCACCAAATACAAATGACCACATGTAGCAGCTGCATGCAGCGGTGTCCATTTATCACTGTCCTGGGAATCAACATTTGCGCCGTAGTCGAGCAGAAGTTTAAGCATTTCTATGTTATTATCAATGCAACACTGATGTAAAGCTGTAAGACCATCCTCATTTGCCGCATCCGGCGTTATACCACGTTGAAGTAAATTTGCCACTTCCTGGATATCATTTCGGCTTGCAGCCTCCAACAATATTACGCTATTTTCAAAATATATGTGTTTCGAGTTTTGTTTGCTAATAGAACGCTGTTCGTTCTGATTACTGCTTTTTTGATTACGCTGAAGTTTTAACCACTCTTTTTCCTTTTGCCTAGCAATTTTCAGTTGTTGGGCTCTCCTCCTAATAATAACAACAAAATAATTTTTTTTTATATATACATTGAAATACTAACATCCTTGCCAATTGCAAACGTTCATGAGTCGGAAGATTCTCAACAGTTTGCATTTCAGCCACCAAATCCGAATGATCCATTTTTAGTGCATTAAGTTGCTCTGCATCATCCGTTCGAGACCGATGAACAAGAATTCCTTTTACCATTTTGCTAGACATATATTGCCATGCACGTATGTTAAGGATATTCTGGTACGTTTCTTTTTTGCAACTATCTGTTTAACGCTAAAATTAAATATGTATTATTATTTGTTATGTTTTGTAATCACTAATCACCAAATAAGATAGTTATGGCAAGTGAAATTCAACTATATCTTGCTTACTTGTTAACAGCCAACTCACCATAGATGATAAGATAAAGCCTTGAAAAGTGTCCATTGGTAAATATCATTAATTGCCACACATATTTTTTGCTTATTTTATTAAAATCCTGAAATAAAAGACAAATACTTACGAAATCAATTAACTCGTAAGTTTATAATAACAAGAACGGTTGAAGGCTGCATTTTTCTATTGCTTTGTTAAACTGATAATTACAGAACGTCGCAAATATTTCAAATATCGATTACGTCATTTGAGTGATAACAGCTCCCTTTTGGTCAGAACACATCCATACATGTACATATCGGCCTTTGAGAAAAAAAAATGTAGTCTTTTGTTTTCAAATAAAACTACAGTTAGCTTCAATTAATATCTACCAGAAATTGGTACTAATGAAAATATTTGGTATGACAGTTATGGCATTCGCGAGTTGTGGAGAGTGGAATACCTTTTTGTTACACAATTTTTCATGACACATATGTACATAACTTCGTGTTAACTTTTTTTTTCGAATATGTTACCTTATAAATCAATTCGATTTTTATATTGCCTCAGATATAATTTATAGCTGTTCTTATAATCTTTATTGAAATTCTATTCATTTCATGTATCATCCCCAATGTAGTAATAATTGCTGGTTAAGAATTTCAGTCTAGAAATTGGATTATACATGCTTAAGGACGTACACATAGTTCATATGCTAGTATGCATAATATGAAAAACTATTTAAGTTCAAGTATAATTATTCAAACACAAATAACTTAACTGTTTAAATAAAAAGAAGCATGACATTTATATCTATATTTTTTTTGTGAATATTCGCATAACAACTGTAATACATTCGAGCCCTTCGAAAAACCGCAATGCGTGTCCATCATTAATTAAGCCCAGAATTAGAACAATAAGAAAAAATCAATATAAACATTTATATTAATTGGAACCGTACTGAAAAAATAATCTCTGATAAATTAGTAAATCCAAACATTATTTTCAGAAACATATGTAGATACATGCAAGGAATGGCAAAAAAACACCGGGATGAATTCATTTAGACTATATTATGTACACTCGGTTGTTAGTATCAAATAAAGGAACTGATCTTTGCAATTGATAAAAATTACTTTGGCATACATAACATGTGCTTTCATGTATGTTAACAATATTTTTGATGTAGGAACTCACAAACTAATTTGAAAGCTTACACATATTCCTAGTGATTCCGATTCAACCGGTATTTCCGGATCAAAACAAGTCTGACTAAATCCATTTTATTTTCTTTCATGTTTAAGTTTACATGAGGCAAGTTTTGCTGCAGGAAACTTTTCCTCTTATTGATAAAGTTTTTTGTTCCTTCCTAAGTTTGTTTTCTTTTTCTTCAAGCTATATAGGAACGGCTTTCATTTCTTTTAAGCCCGACTTAAGTTATAAATATTTACTATTTTAGCGAGATATATATGTAAATAAAGCACTACTCATTATGTGGTACTGTATTGTGCGTTGATTTAATAAAATATTATACTAGAGGTTATTGCTTTAAATAAGGTACGGACACTTTTTATACAAGAAACGGTGACACGTCCGAGAAATCGCCAAAAAAACGGACACCACCTTGTAAGCAGATAAAGTGGAATTTACTGTCGTAATGTACTGCTGTGATGGGGAAATGTTTATCACAGTAGATACCTGCATCTGTACAAACAAAATTTAAAATGACAGTAGTACTCTTCGGCTTGGGAAATTGTTACCTGTAAGTATTTTGGGGTATTTTAACTAAGATATACGTTTGCATAGCCTATTTATATTTCAGATGGCTCTTTTTTTTAAATAAGTTGTTATATGATTATGATTATCTGATCTAGCTGAAACACAATATGTAAAAGCGCTCAAAAGACACCTTTATCATATTATTAAAATAAAGAAAAGCGGCAATGGACAAATATTTCGTTTACCTCACATTTTGACAACTATGTGGTGAATGGTATTTAAATGTCATGAAACTCACCATTTAAGGCGTCAACAGGTGTTTTAACAAGTAATAATAGCTGTTTTTTATTTTACACTTATTGGTGTTAAATTTTGTATACACCTTCGTTGGATTCTTTTATTAATACTGAGACTTAGAGTATTATTCTAAAAGCGTATGCCTTATTAAATCTCAGCTTGGCGCAACATATTGTTTAAAAGAATTATCAACAAAATAGCTAATGTATTTACAGCCCAAAATATAAATGCTTCTCATGTTGTAGGCCTTTCTAAACAAAACAAGGGAATACTGCACAATTTGCAATTACAAATTATTCGCCGCCAGAATTTATTAAAAAGGTTAATTTGTTTAAATAAACAGTTTATTGATCCACAATATCTTATTTTACGCCGCATTTTCATCTTGCACAATTTAAAAAATTATATTAGACCGAATGCCAGCTATTTTGTTTACAAAGTATTAGTTTAATTTGTCGTTACTATTGTTCACAAAGACTTAAATAGTAACGACTTTACATGTTTGATTATATTTCATATTAATTAGAATAGCATACTGTCCCAAATCCTGTTTAGTGTACCTTAAATTATTCCGTCGATAATTAATAAAAAAATCATTTATTTAAACATATTCTGGACATATTTTTGGTGAACTATAGCTTTCAAATTAAATTTCTTACAAAATAAAACTGTTGTTTCGTTAGTAGTTCGTAGGTTGTGTTTCTTGTAAATACTTTTAGTAGATACTCCATGAAGTTTTTAAATGGGCATACCCTCTTCATAATTTATGGTTTTATTTATATCAAGGATACAAAAATAATAAAAAAAAGGATATTATATTGTTAACGATGGTGTTTTATCTTAGTTTTATCAATTTTATTCATTTAGGAAGATTTCAGTGACTGCAGTGGTTGGTTAGCGACGTTATTTTATTCCCAATCTTTCTTTATTTCAAATGTCCAGTCCCATTTAAGATGTACATTTTTGTCATCATCCGTAAATAGTGAAGATACGGAATACGTTCCTCTTGCCATCATCCCCGAAGGAGCTTCCTCGAAAGGTGTCAGATAGAATTGGATGTCCTTCTTAGGTGGATATGAACCAACCATATGTGTCATTTTATCCACTGAAATAAATATCACAAGTATTTAAGTAAACATGTATGGATTTTAATGCATTCTGAGTGGTTTCTCAACCAAAATGTGACTTAATAAATCATCTTACCAATGACTTAATATTCCAAAATAAAACGACGCCAAATAAAAATTTTAATATAGGACTATATATTATTATTATATCATTTATTTTGAAGAAAACTTTGTTTCTAGTAAGTATTTGTGTATTGTAATTTTGAAAAACTAGCAATTATTATATAAGAAAAAATTTTTGTTCAGAAAATTCAGAAGCCAAAATGGTTATAATTTATAAGTTAGTTCTTACCTGGCACTCCCAGTCTATAAGTCTTTTGTACATATTTAAGGCCATGGACAATTTCTCTTTGAACTATAAAATCGATTCGCACCTTGTAATGAACACCCTCCTTAATTACAAAAACCTGAACAACCAGAAATCATGCATTAAACGGATAAACCGCCAAGAACAAAGATGGATACACGGAAAGTTGCTTATATTGAAATAAACATTGGAATATATATAATCACCTGTTTCTTTAGTTGCGTTAAATCACCAGTCAAATCCAATTCCATATCAGCGCGTCCCTCTACACAAAGCGAAAGTTTTTTCACAATTACTTTTCGAGGATCATTCACATCTACAAGAATATTGTTACGACGTTGGAGCTAAGCTTTAAATGGGCAAACATTTCCCAAAGCCTTACCAACGACTATCTTTTCACTTTGTGCTGCTCCTAATAGTGCTTCCTTGTATCTTCTTAGACTTTCGTCTTCTTGATCAGCAGCCATTATTTCTTCGATTGTCTTTTGCGGTGGTGGCTGATAGTTTCCTTCATGTTCAATATCATCGTGAATTTCACCTGACGCCGAAACTTCTACGTCGTTTTGTGCTGACATGATTTTCTTAAAATGTTAATCCACCTATAGTAATTTATTGTAATATCTATTAAAAAACAATTATAAAAAAAATGAGAACAATGGAGAGCAGTTATACGACAAAACCACGCTAAACAACCACACCCAATCAATCTGTTTTACATCTATCGGAAGACGTTCGCACAAAGCTTTTGCACACAGTTACAATTAATTTTTCGATTTGTTTAGTTTAAAGTTTTCAAAAAACGTAATTTGTATATAATTGAAGATAAACGATTAAGAACTTTGTTATCACTGCTCATATATCGACAAAAAATATATGAAGGATGATTGAGATACCTCTTCAACATGTGATTTCGTGTACACATATAACAATACACATTTGCTACTCTTCTTACCGTTGCCCGCAAAAAATTTTCTACACATTTCTTTTTTAATATATATTTTTTATAAGTTTTAAAAACGATCTGTAATTTCCCAATCAGATATGAACACCGAGGACTATAGATACTTTTGCAATATCAATGGCGCACTGACGGTACAAATCAAAGCCTTTTCGTTGTCGTTGTGAGAGATATGTAGCAAAACTTGTAAAATGATTCACCGGTTTAAGACTTTTTATTTTGGAAGAGGTATTCCTATGTATACCAATTTACAATAAACTTACTTTAAGTCGAAAATTGTTGAAGAATTTGAAAATACTAAAAATTATATGTTTTTTATGAAGAAATATAATTAAATGTAATAAATAAACTTGTTGGAGTTGGAAAAATAATCACATCTAACTTATACACAGAAGTCAACGAAAAATAATAAGCGCAAATAGCAGCACAATGTATGAGAACATTAAATACAAAAAAGATGAAAGAGAAAACATGATGTAATGCCCAAATCACTTCAAGAAACGGAAAGAAGTGGGACTTGCAAGTGAAAGAGAAGACATAGTGTTCAAAAATTTAACAGTAAGAGAAGCAAGCAATGGTTATATTTTAGATATACACCAATTTCTGGAAAGCATGTATATATACACGTTATTATTATTCATATGAAGTCATGTTCACATTAATTTGCCTCAATCGACAATGATATGGATATGGTTTTGTTGGTTCTGTTCTTAATGGTCACTTTCAGAAACACTACTTTTAATAATAAAGTTTGTGCGTGGGAATTCTTTGATAACGCAGCCAAAGTAAAGTGACACTTGCCTTAAAATGCTTCTTATTTAATTTATACATTCACGCCCACTTGTAAAATTAAAAAAAAAAAATAATAAAAACACAAAAAATCATAGAAAATTAACCTGTAAAAACTCGCGGCAACTCTCTTCTCCATCTTACTAAAAGGAATCCACTGTCCCATTTCAGTCTGTTTGACTGGAGGAATAAAATGAAATAATTAAACATATTTCTGGAGGTTGGTACGATTGATAGTCGACTACAATTCTTTTTAAAGTTCTCATTCTTGTGTCCGGGGCTGGAGTTGTCAATTGTAAGTGGAAATAAGATTAATGTCTAGTAATTATTAGTATTAATTATTTTTAGCAGTATTAGTTCGTAAACGTGTATTTAAAGTCTATTTTTTTTTTTAAATACATATTTCCAAACTACTCTTTTCCTTTTTTTATAGACGTTATGTAACATTTCATTTTAACCTTGGTCATGGGAATGTATTAAAAGATAAGAAAAATCTAATTTTTATAGGCCAATCCAATAATATTTTACCAAAATGATGTCGTCGTTGATGGATGTCGCTAAAAACTCCCCTTTCAAAGGTCCAATTTCACGGGCTCAGTGTGAACCAGTTCGGGGACGAGAAATTCAGGCGGCCGCCACACCCGCCGGCGGTGAGTCCTGTGAATTTGGAAGCGCAAAATATTTTGCTCTTTGCGGAGTCGGCGGTATTCTGTCATGCGGTACGACACATACCTTCGTGACTCCGTTGGATTTAGTTAAGTGCCGTTTGCAAGTCGACGCACCTAAATATAAGAACTTATTTCACGGCATGAAGATTACGATTGCGGAGGATGGTTATAGAGGCCTGGTTAGAGGTTGGGCACCAACCTTTATTGGATATTCTGCTCAGGTAAAGAAAAATCATTTTTGTTATGCAATATTCCGATTGCAAACATGGTTGTATGTAACGATTTTTTTTACTCATTAAAAGGTTTCTCATTATACAATTATCACGCTTGTAAAGCTTTCATTTAGAAGTTGCAGATTATTTCTTGATGGATTCTGTTAAAAAAAAAACTCAATGGCTTATACATTAAAAAAAAATCGGATGCTTTATCATTTATAGGGTCTTTGCAAGTTTGGACTATATGAGCTTTTCAAAGTCTACTATTCCAACATTATCGGGGAAGAATATTCGTATTTGTACCGAACATCGCTTTATTTGGCTGCATCTGCCTCTGCGGAATTTTTTGCCGATATCGCATTAAGTCCATGGGAAGCTGCCAAGGTAAAAATTCAGACCACACCAGGTTTTGCTAATACCCTTCGCCAAGCTATGCCCAAGATGGTCAAGGAAGAGGGAATCAGCACCTTCTATAAGGGTTTAGTGCCTCTGTGGTGTCGTCAAATTCCCTACACTATGATGAAGTTTGCTTGCTTTGAACGTACAGTCGAATTACTTTACAAGTAAGGCGGTATGAATACATTTTACAAACTTAAATTAAACATTTTCATTTACAGGCATGTTGTTCCAAAACCGCGTAGCGAATGCACTAAGGGTGAACAATTAGTTGTTACCTTTGCTGCTGGTTACATTGCTGGTGTTTTTTGCGCCGTAGTATCTCATCCAGCTGATGTTGTTGTTTCAAAACTTAACCAAGCTAAGGGTTCATCTGCCTTCGAAGTGGCTAAAAATCTTGGATTCTTTGGAATGTGGCATGGTTTAGCTCCTCGTATTTTCATGATTGGTACCCTTACTGCCTTGCAGTGGTTCATCTATGATGGTGTAAAAGTTGCATTGGGTATTCCACGTCCACCACCACCAGAGATGCCTGCTTCTCTTAAAGCTAAATTGGAAAAGACGGAATAAATATAAGCAACATATTTATAGTTAAATTATATATACTAATTGAAATTTGTTCAAAATCATGGTTTATAACTAGGGTACTTCTCAATACTCGTGCAGGATAGAGCTTTTTTAAAATTTTGGACAGAAAATTAATTTCTGATCGTATTAATTTTTTTAAAAACAGGGATTTACTTCCTTCATATTTGTTGCAGTTATGTTTAATTGTAATTTTTGCATCAACGTAAAAAAGAAAATACAGACAAAACAATATCGTGGGTCATTCCAAAAAAAAAAAAATGCATTTGTATTATCAAAGTAGGGATATAGTAAAGGTTATAATTAATGTTGTTATGTTATCTGCAGAAAGAAGCGTAAAAGCCGTATAAATAATAAAAGCTCCTGTACCCTATGTGTATACCGCAAATGTGTATTTTTAATAGATCTGGATTTGTGCTTTGTATGCTGTTCTATTAAATACCTCATTAAAAAGTTTCTTGCCGCTAAAGGATATTATTTAAGGTGTCTTAACTGGGATTCCGCTCATATTTATGTACATACGTTTGCCATAGGAATATGAGATTTATTTTGAGAAAATAAAAATGATTGGCGAAATGATTCTATTCACACATTTGGTGAGCTTCTCGAAATTCATTAAACGAAACACCTTGATAGTTTTTCATTTATTTACTTTATGAAACCATACAAAAACTAAAACTTTATAAAATAACTATTTTTTTGACTTTTATTAATTTTAAGAGAATACATAAGTATTGACGTAAATTCATTTATTGATCTTTAATAAAAACTACAATTATAAATATAAATGTATGTACATAAAACACAACATAAAAAAACGGGTTTAGTACAGTTTTTCGAGTTTCAGTCTTTTCTTTCCATTCTTGCGCTTACAATTTTAAATGTTTATGTAAATTTATGGTAAAAATAGGGTAAGGGTCTTTTCATTTAAACATTTATTTCAATGAAGTCTAATTGAAATTGCTACATTTATAGCGCAATATATACGTTCTTCTTATGTTTGTATTATTAAAAATTGCGGCTGTCTATGGCACATGAATAATTCGATTTAAAAACTAATTATCTATTTGACAAGATTCCAAGCATTGATTTTCAATGCCATAACTCCGCATAAACTCACGTTATAATCAATAATACGGTCTTGGATCCGTTGTCGTTGCCTCAGTTGTGGATTTGGCCAATGCACTACTTAATTTTGATATGATAGTTACTTGATTATTCTGTTTGTGCGACTCATGAGGTGTTAAAGCGTTGTAGTAGAAAGGTGATCGTTTTGAAATGGTGTAGTTCTTATTCTGTTTAAATACAAAATTGTTATTATTTTCAATCAAAAATCGCTTTGTGTGATAATTACGTCGTTGTTGTCCCAATATTCTTTTCCAGCCGTTCTATAACATATACAAAACTCCAGACGTTTGGATGAGGGAGGTAATGTAATTTTAAATGAAAATGTATCATAAATCACATGAGATGCCGTAGGTCCATATGCCTGCACGAGACGTCAAGGCAATTAGTTCTGAATTGCAAATTGGTATTAAGAAACTTACCCTTGCAAAGGAACAGAACATGTCTTGTTGACTCTTCCAATCGTCCCATGTAACTCGAACAACTACTTCTTTTTCAAAGTTTATATTTTTAACTTTCACAGTTCCAACAACAATCGATTCTTCATCCTTTACAATAACATTCTCTAAAGAAACACAGTTTTTTTCCAATTTTTGCCTATAAAAGTGAATTAAATATGAAACTCTTTCGGGAATTAACAGAAGTCTCTTTTCAAACCAAAATGATAAGTAATTTGATGCAGGTTGTTTAAAATCGACTATCCACTGATCAGCAGGGTGTGGACTTACAAGACCTTGTGTTATTTGTTCTAAAAATTTCATACTCCAATAAGGAGGCACATTCGATGGTTCAGACATTACTCTTACTTCCGTCAAAGAGAAACCCTCATCATCCGCAAAAATTACCTTCTTTCGTGCTCGTCTGCAATGAGAATTATAAAAAAAATATTGTATTTTAACCATGCATTAAATTTATTTATTTAATATTATTTATTATAAAATGATCCTGTTTCATGAGTTTGAGTATTGATAAGTTTATATAAATAAATAAATAAATATGAATAAATAAACTTGTCTATCTAATGAAAAAAATTAGTTTCATAAAATTCAAAGAAAGTCATTATTGCATATTTCATCGCGCCAGATAAATTCCCTTGTGCAATTAAAAGATATCTTTAAATACCCACGCCGTTTAGTTTACAAAAATTAAAAATAAACGATTCATACTCTCGATAAAACTCGCGGGGTGTTCAGTTGAATATTTCTATGAATTTGTACATTAGTATATCCATTTAAAATTCACAAAAAGATTTTTAAAAGAAAAGTAAGTTTAATTTGACACAAAATGATTGAATTTTTGTATATACATTTACGTATATTTCGTCTTCTAAATCTGTTAATCAATGACAATCGCTACAAAGCAAAAGTTATGCCAGTTGCGGCTTAAAGAATTTTTAACTTAATATTTTGTATGCTTGGGATAAATACAATTACGTGAGCAGCTGTCTAACGGGTTGGCTGATTAGGAAACTTTTAAATTATGATGTTATTAAAGTTTCTATCTTAAACATTTTTCTTTTTGTAATGAGATATGGGCAAAAAATAATCAAGCAAAAACAAATTAAAATGCTATCAGTTCCCATGAACCAAGCATATATACATTCATGTTTGACCATCTATTCAAGATCGTACCTAAATTCAAAGTCAAGTATTTTAGAATTTTTTATTACGCTTATGTTACTTCCAGTTGTTAAGCTTTTAAACTGAAGCCACGACAAGCGCAGACAAATTCTAAATTTTGTAAGTGCATTTTATAAATACTACATGCATACATAGTTTAACATATTAAAAAAAACAACGTATTATTGGCCAAAAGCCAATGTCCTTACAAGAACGTACAACGTTTTCATTAGAACTAAAATAAATTTGAAATATTTCGCATTGAATTTGATTGTCACTGAGAGAATTCATTCAAAACACATTCACGTGATCTCGGTGTGATTGGAAGCAGGCTAACCAAAGAAACGAAAAAAAAAAAAAAATACAATAAAAGAAGAGAAATAAGCTTTAGCTTTAATAAGTCTCTGTATTTCTGGTTTATTGTAAAGACCACTGCGTGAAAATACATATATGTATTTCGAAGCAAAAGTGAAAATGGAAACAAAAAATGTACGTAGGTCACAAAAATAAATGTATGCACGATTTCATCGTGTTACATTTGTTACAAGATATTCACGGCAACATTTTGTTCAATAATAAAATATCTCTTCAAAGTCAATCAATTTATAATGTACGTACTGCATGTGTTTTACACCTCGTTCAGCCAAAGCGTAACTCTTTTGTGAAATTGTATATTATTTACTTAACATGTGCGTAAAAATTCATCTTATGAGAAATGTTGGCAATCAAATCTTTCATTCCCCTTGATCTCTTTAGATATATCGAAACAATTTCAGTGTTATTAATCGGTTTAATGACACATTAATAATCGACTTAGTGATATGGAGTTTTATAAGAGAGTAAACCTACCTGTAACGGGCAAACAAAATATGTGGAGTTGCCTTATCTCCCAACGATAAAGATAATATAAGTTTGCATGCAACATTCCCATGGATTTTTTAAGATAGACAAGTGTGTAAACACGTGGGTATATATATATGTATTGCTGACCTGTTCGGTTAAATGCATTGATAATCGAAAGCGCCACCATTACAGTAAAAACCTGATAGAGATGAAAAAAAAGGAATCAATTTGGAAAAAGACATGATAATTATCACGCGTTTACTGCGTGATCTTTTCCCTCTTTGACGGGTTTGAGATCTTCAATATTCGTGATTTCCATTTACCGTCGACCGTTTTTCGTTTATATTTCAGTAAATGAATAAATAACACTTAAGCGTGGTTCAATCGATATAAACATTTAAGTGATTAACCAAAAAAATCCCCATACAACGATGAAGTTACAACATTCAACATATGATTAAACAAAACCAAATATAACAACAGCAATGTTTTTCAACCACACCGGTTATAAGGCGATCAGAAATCAATTTTAAGTTAGTATAATATTTTAATATGCAAAATGTGAGTAGGATGTGACACCAAATGAAACCTCAATATTTCTTCATAAAATAAGTTGTACAAAAGATAAATTCAATTTGAAAAATTGTGAGGTCCGTAAGTATATACGTATCTTAATCATTTACGACAGCAGTAGCTCACATAGAAAAGCAAAATTCGTACGAACAACACTAAATAACAAATGCAATGTCTTCTTTTTAGGTGAGTTGTGATTTTATAACATTAGAAAAATGCAATACATCACTATCACTAATATTTGCATGTTTTTTCATCAACTTACCGTTCGCTGTTAGTTTTAGCTGTACACTTGTTATCTCCATTATCATTGTTTGAATGTTGTGAACGTCTACTTAAACACGATTTTGGTTGTAACACAATTTCAGGAACAGAATTTACAAGCTCAACTGTGTTACGTTTATTCCGGTAGCCTTGGGAGTTTGCATTGTGAGTGATTGGCCTGGTGGAGAGTTGATATGCCTGCGAACGGCAGTATATATTTGCTCCTTGTTCATCAAATAAACTGAAATCGAGCATAATATACTTTTACATATATGCATTCTTTGTAGAAACTACACAAGTATATATTTCAGAATAAATAAAAGTAAAGTAAGTGTACATATACAATATTTGTTAAAGGTGTAACCGTCAGTACTTACGGTGAATATGTAGCGTTCCTGTATTCTGAGAGAAAACTGACAGGAGGACTTTGACTGAATATAGGTGGACTATGAGAAATCATAATTAATTTCTTTCAAGTAAAACTAAAATTGTGTTAACTCTAAGAAAACAATCACTTTGGAATAGTTTGCAAATATTTAGCACTTGCTGCACATAAAATTTTAATGTTTTTTTTTTCTTTCACAAAAGCACAAATAAAAATATTTCACTTAACCCACACTTCTGTTGACTAAGATTAACAAACAGAAAGCAGAAAAAAAGTTTGCGGCATCGTATTTGTTTTAAACACCGAAAAGTAACGAAAAGTATGCATATGTTTACGCGATTGGGTTGTTCACAGTTTCAAAATGTGCGGCCATCCTGTGTAAGCGGAATCGATTCAAAAACAAAATCTATCCGATAAATTGATAGCTCTTCCTACACCTATTCCTTTGGGACACAACAGTGATATTACAGCCGAACGGCACAAGCGATCGGGACTGATGTTCGCTACCAAATGTGCTATGCAATGGGACCAATGTGCAGGATTGGTCTACCTTGTCAAACCAACAGCGGTCGACTCATGCAGCAATTTCGACGATCGGTGTTGCCGACTAAATTATGAGTTTTCGTTGTTTTGTTTCTTCTTCTCCTTTACTTCGCTACTCGTGGCGTGCTAGTGTGCGGCACCTAATTAGTAAGGGAGGTTTAATTGTAGTTGTGCTGAATTAGTGTGTCAAACAAACTATGAAATCTACCTACAAGCTTATAGGCTTCGACTGATGATGGTAAACTATCTTGTAAAATTGTTATCAATGCCCATGACTGCATGCACTGTACTCATAGCAACCTAGCTTATGTTTTAAAGAAAGTTATTACTATAAATAAAATTGATTTTATAAGAAGAAACAATTGCCTGGTGATATGATAAAAGATACTACAAATTTAAAGAATACGTAATAGTTGGGATGCGTTTACAGCATTCTTGTACTCAGATATGTATATACTTAGTACATCAGACACAGTTTTTCTTTTTTACCATGGATAATTTTCTCTTTTACATATTGCATAATTTTTGAATTGTAAGTGATACAAATTTTTAGTTTTTTTTTTTTTATGAAAATTGTTCTTGCACCAGGTAGTTACATTTGTATTATTTGAAAATCATTTTGATAAAAACGAATTATGTTTGGAATATAGTTTAATACACATGCATTTACGATTCTTGATATCAGAAAAAAGAAAAATCAAACTCAATAGCATGATTACCTTACTCCAGAATCTACGTACAGTGCACAAGCATTTGAAGGGAGTTATGCTTAATCTCTATATATACTTAAATGGAGTGGGATACGACTGCATTCCAGCATTCCAATAATAGAGCCGGTTTCTTGTACGCATATTCATTTTTGAATGCATGCACCGAATGATACAGTAAGTTATTGTCTACTCTACTTCGACTAGGGTGACCAGCAATCAAAAATAGTGGGCTATAGCCATGAAGTATATAATTAAAAGATATTCAAGTGGCTTTTTTCTGTAAAACTTGCTGCATACTATCTGAAAAAAGAATTCACTTGACTATTTAAATTAATTATTCATATTTCATATTATTTTGACAAAAATAGCGCATAAATGAATGTCAATTCTAGTCGATTTAAAACGCGTACGTTTGTATATCTTATTTTAAATTTATTACTAACAATTGAATAAGGATGAAACGACGTATGTATGTATGACTGAATATCAGAGAAAACAATCAGTATCTCAGAATTCTTAACGGCACAGTTAAGTTCAATACGTGCAACGTATGGTCATGGTGTATGGTACAAACAGCATCTTGTTCTCGGTCGTATTACATTACCTTAAGTCTAAAATAGTGGTAGTGTCTGAAGTTGAAACTAAAATTTAGTTCTGCTTCAATTACTCGTTTGTAAATATTTTTAAGATCTCTCTCCCCTTTATTGTTTCGAGGTTTGTGCAGGTAAACTGTCATCGCACCTACACGAAAATTGTGAATTGTATTTCATATCCGATTGCACTAAAATGGTAAACATCGTTGCTGGTTCTCGAACTCTATTTTACTATTTACACCATCAACCAAAAATTAATTGTTTTAATTGTCATTCGGTTCAGCAATTTTTCTTTAAACAATCTCACATCGAATTACACTGCTCATTCAAAAGTATTATACACACCAATAAAATTAAATAAAGCTGTTTAGCATGATAAACATAGGTAATGGAAACAATATATTTCTTATTCTGTTTTAGATGAGGAATTAAATATTTGAGGTTGACCTATTGATTGTTGATAAGCTCGAGTACAAAACAACAGATAATATACCCATGTACCAATTAAGTCAGGATAAACTGTGGGATAATATTTTCTGATCAATTTTCAGAATGGAAATGTACATATACATCCATATGTATGTACAAATATTGTGTGCGGAAGCTATAATTTTATAGTACTAATTTTAAGAGGGCATGGTATTCGTACCTAAAAACTGTTTTCTGAATATTACATTTTTGTGTTCTCACTTCTGACGAATTCGTGTGAGGAGTTGGTCTTTTTATAGTTTATATTTAAAAAGCTAATAAAATTTTCTAAAAAAATGCTCTGATGTTATGTTGAAATATTATTTCGTCAATATATTGTAAAGTCAATATATTTGTAAATTGAATAACGCATCATAAAGTTAGGTAAGATTACATTATGGTAAAACAAGAGATAATTAAAACAAAGAAATCGCTTATAAACAAAAACATAAACGATTTTGATTTCCTGCGCGCTATAAATTAATGACCGTTTTTTAAATATTGTTATATGAAATAGTTATAAATATTAAAATGTGAGATAGTAATATATATTGGAATATGAAATAGTTCAAAATTCTTTGTCAAGGTTTAGATATAGCCATAGTCTTAAATCTGAAACGTTGGAAAGTTAGAGGAGGGACGTACTTATATATGAGTTTGACAAATTTGTTGACTTTTCATATTCTTAAATTAAGTGTCGGATTTAAACATAATATCGAGCATTCTTCTTACCAGCAAGATAGGAAGTGTATAATAAAGTTCTACAAAATTTATTTTGTTTTTAATTCATAATCTTTTTATTTTTCAGAAAGAAAAAAATACAATTATTTAGCCTTTGGTGTGTTACATAGCAAATTTTTGAATCAAACGTCTATAAATACAATCGTAACAGATGCGGAACTGTGACACTACAATATGTTTATAATTTCAATGATAAGAAATTCCCTGAGGCTTAAGGTTATCTGTACCATTGGCCTTAATTACGAGAACAGGCACCTGTGCTCGTGTTATATTTTCAAAGGGGCACTAGCCCTAAAAGTAGATTCGTGAGGCGGTTGGATTTGAAAAATTTGTATTTTTTTAGCTATACACGAAGGCTAATATTAGCCTTAAGGTCGAGTTATTTACGTTAAATAATTGTGGCGTCTGGAATGTTTTTAACTTGACGTGGTGTGATACGATTCGAGCTTAAATTGCAATTCTCTATCATGGAACACAACTCATAATAAACATGCAAAAGGTGTTTTTTTAAACTCAGTAAACACTTGCCTCCTGAACATGTGTTTTATTCATGATCGATATTTAGAGCGAAACTACGTTATCAACATTTGTCTGAGGCGTGCTAGAGATCCCTCTCATTTCTATAAATTACGATTTTACAACATAGCGTAGACAACCTTCCGATGACAGAAACATTATTCAAACAACTTGTGCGTAAATATGTGTAGATTGAAAATATTTATTGATAGTTAATTTTATGTGACTACTATTCTTGGACATTTTCCTGTTTGCAATAGACATTGTCCTTTTATCAGTTTTCTTATCAAAACATATTATACCATTTCACTTTCTTTCCATAGAAAGTTTGGCTTATCACTGAAAAAAAGCAAGATGTCGATATTGTTGATAAATTAATTCTGTTGATAAATCAACCATCTTAGTCATAGGTTTAATTCAGGTAGCTTCTTACGTCGATGGGTAAGAAACTTCTAGTTTCGGGTTGTTTTTATAGAAATAGAGAGACTTGATGACGTACATATATACGAGCATAGTTGAAGTTTATCTAGTGCAGAATACTTGATGGACATTGAACTTTCAGCAACATATATACGTACAAACGTTATTATTTATAGCATTTTCTTAGTATAAGCTTTGATAACCAAATGTATTTATTCTGAATTTAACTTTATTTTATTATGGAACTCTATCTACATCTACATTCTTATCTAAGCGCTTGCAATACGATCACCAATTGCCTGCTTTTCATAGGAAGAACCTATATGCATAGGGAAATATTATTTATATATATTTTAAAAAATCATTTCATTCTTAGTGTGAATGTACTCTAAAATTGAGAAACCAAATTAGGAAATTTGTATTTAAAAGAAATATTTTGTTCGTCATATTTTCGACATTTGACCGTTTTGTTAATCATCACAATAATTTGCTGAGGTGATGTTTATATTAAATGCTAACGTAGGTTAAAGAAGTTATCAGTTCTTGAGATTGCAGAAATTCCCAAACATAATAAAGAGTCTGAAAAGAATAATGATATTTTTTGTATTACTTTTGTTTTGTTTTCGCCTTACAGAAAAATTTCGATTTACATTATATATTATTGGTGCACTATCCACTGCAGATGTAAACATTTCATTCGTTTCATACTTTTATTTAATTATTCTTTTCCAAATGTTAAAAACTATTATACAATCAAATATATAAAGGCACAAATTTTGCTTTAAATTTGTTTCTTAAAGGTTCAATATTAAAAACTGAGTTATTTAGTATCATAACACTGTAAAGTGGGATCACTTTTCCCCAGAAAAAAATTGTAAAACGTAGGTTGTCAACAAAAGGCCTGTTTAAATATTTTTACTTTTCTCTATTCAAGCCAGGAAAACGTTCGTCTACTCAATAACCCCTAGATATTAGTAAGATGTTGATACATTTTTAGTAAAAGTAGTGGAAAATATAATTGCTCGAACGCTATTTTGATTCAAAATCACTTGACAATAAATGCAAGGCGCAAGTTCATTAGTTTCATGTGTTTCGCTTAATCAATACTATTAACTAAATTTTAAGGAATTCGATGAAAATGCCGGTAAAACACTAGATTTAGATTTGTTAATATTTTCATATATATTCTTATCTTCTCGCCCAGTACGAGCATCAAATGGAACAAGAAGAAATCGAAAACGTCCGGGTTGTTGTCCGGTGTCGACCAATGGACAAATCAGAGCTGCAAAATTCTGCTTTAAATGTTGTTAGAGTTGACAAATTTAATCGATCGATCACGGTTGTGAAACCAAATGCTACACCCAATGAGCCACCGAAAATTTATTTTTTCGACAATGTTTTTGGCGATGATTCTAGTCAAGTAAGTATATTTTATTTGAAGAAGTGAATCATTTTTGGAATTTTGTTAAGTAATTAAAGATGAATGGAAAGAAACATATTTATATATTAGGTATTATAACTTCTGTTATGCAGTACCTACTCTTTAGTTCTTAATGTAAGTATAAACGAGTATGCTCATTTTTGGCCTTGTTTATAATATATACGTATTTTATGGTTGAATATATATATATATATATATATATATATATATATATATATATATAAATTATTGGGACAATAAGTAGGCCAGAACAATACAATAATCAGTTATTTTGTATTTGTCATACTTGTCTTGTACGCCGGCCTTTTCATAACCTTCACGATATTTGTTTCCCGCACATAATAATATATATATAATTGTTGCTTTCATTATTTGAATGGTAATCTATTTTTATAAAATTAGTGGATAACAAACGTCATAAGTTTCTACACATTGCGACTTTCACTTTTTGTCTATCTTTTTATGATACGGAAACTTAGCAACCATTTTATAAAAATTTACAAATCTTTAAGTTAAATTTCTCTTCTTATATCCGCTTCAGGAACGACATTAGAATGGCATACATATTCTAAAAACGGGTTTTACTCTTTATTATTGACTGCACACATGCAGTTTTAATATATTGTAAAACATATAAATTTGGTTTGGCTTAACATTGTTTTTATTATTTTGTTTGCCTTATGTGTTATATGTAAACGGCATAAATTATAAGGCATTATTTATATAAGTAACATGAAAACAACTCTTAAATAAATATGAATTCGCGAAACCGCTATATGCTTTAACAAAATGTATACACAACAAGATTTCGGGTATTCAATCCAATTCTCCCCGAGATCCAAAGCGTATCGTCAATAGTAAATCAATTAGCAATATAACTGACGCAACCAATGATACCGACGCCGTTCCCATTACTAAATCTAAACGCTGCATATTTGGTTGCCAAAAGTTTCTTTCCTTCATATTTGACCAGTCTCTGAATAATAGTGCTGTACATGAAAGAACTAAACAAAATCCCACAAATGACCATACTGTTGCTGTTTTCCATGGAGTTCTGTAAGAGAACATTTAATTGAAATTTAGTAAATTTAACCCATATTTAAAACATACGGATCTCCAAACATAGCCATGATTAAATAAATTGACGTATAAATTAATAGACAACCAAAGGTCACATAACATAGCGCTATTATACGTGGGGTTATGAAGATTCGAATATGTGAGTGTGTGGCAGGCTCATCCATCAGCCCGACGCAGCAAATAATTAAACACTGAGAATATAGCATATATGTTATAAGTTGCATGGGTTAATTGCTTTTAATCGAATTAGACAATTTATAGCTATTTCTTACCAGTTCTATAAACTTGAGTGCAACTAGTACGTATGGGCCCTTTTTTGAACTCCCACTTGTGTATGTTGACTCATCCGCTGGAGACATTTCAATGGTTGATATTTCTAATACACAAAAGTAGGGTTTTGTATTAAAAAAATTATATTCTTTAATTATAATATTTTCATCAACCAAAGTTGGTTTTCTTTCAATAATATTTTTTTATACACAAAAGCCAAACAAAGTCCTATAGAGAGTAACTTAGACAAAGAACTGTTGTTGAACAAATATAGAAGTTGTATTATTTCAGTTATATGTTTTATACATCCAACAGTTCATTACTTGTAGATTTAAATTTATTGTAGTGTGGTTAAATAAGGGGGAATAAATAGAGATTAAATTATTGAAAGAACCAAAATATTTTGTTTATCTATATGACTAAATATGAATATGAATAGACTTCTAAATACCTATATTTCGTAGATAATTCATGATTTTCTATTGGGTTTACTTCCTAAAAGGGGAAAAAACAATCAACGTACACTAAGTTATAACCACTTAAGTTTTTTTTTAGGTGCACAGGCAAGAGTGAATCTTAAAATTTTTATGTTGTTAGTCTAGATATAATAAGTATTCTCAGAGAGTGTGTCGCTTACGTTGCATAATTGGCCATGAAATCAAGCAGAACAACTATAGCATTATTTCCATGAACAATGCTATCGTTGTATTCTCTGGTTAACACTATTAACTATTTAAAGAAATCTATGTCTATTTTAAACGTGCAAATTATTCTTAATAGGTTTTTTAGCTGACAGAAAGAGAAAACAGATGTGATGTATTAAATTAACTTAAAAAAAATCATAGTAAAAATAAATTGTCAAATTTGACGCACGAATAATAAGCAAGAAAACAGTTTCATGTTATGCTATACCCAGTGGATCCCACAACTATCTGTCCTAAATGGTAAGAAGTATGCAAACTGCCATGAAAGTTAAGCATGAAGGGTCGATTAATCACGTACGTAAGAATCGCACGTTCTTACAATCAATGAAACGGAATTCTCTCCGTTGTCAATGTATGTATTGCATTCAACGACCGTTGTCCGTTAAGACAAGACTTGTAGTACATCGACTTCAACGTAACATGGAAAAATGTAAACAAGAAAATATAAAAATTCGTGAATGTTAGAGCAAGCAGCAGCCATGAGTTGTAACCGATAGAGAATGAGAGAACTGGATTTTTATTTTCCCTTGAAGGGGTACACACAAACTTAATGCCACACCTGTGTTTTGCTTTTAAATTATTATTATTTAGGAGTCTAGAGATGCTTATCGTTATATAAGTTAATATATTTTGTAAAGGGGATTTTTTAAATGAGAGAAGAGAATGTCATATTTTGAATAGTAAATTTCAAACGACAAGCTATACTTGCTGCTCCCTAAATACGTGTGCATATGCGTTTTCTACCTGACACACATTCTTTCGAGCTCTACCCTACGCTTGCTACACCACTGATAGTTGTAAGATTAATTTAATTTTTCATCTCCAATTTGAGGGATCAGTTTTAAACTTTTATATGAGTAATGGATGAGAAAAACTCCTTTTCCTAAAATATTATAAACAATTACAATATTTTGTTTTGTGCAATAATGTTTTACTGTGTGGTATATGCGTTTCTTAAAGATTGTAATTTTAAACTCAAATCAATTTGTTGTATTTAATTTCTCCAATTAAAATTCACTAGTTTCAATACCAAAGAAATTAAAAATTGCAAAAGGCGCAAAACAACATACAAAACAAAATAAAACTAGGAAAATAAAAGTAAAACGTTGTGATTCCACCGCGCTCCAACTGCGAATGGCTGAGTCGATCTTATAGTAACTCTGGTTTGATGAGTAGTAGAGCTAAGAGAAATAGATGAGTAACGCAGTTGTATAGTGTTATATACAAACATATAACAGACGTCGAAGCCGATTCGTTCTCATCAGTTTGTTTTGTGTAAATCTTATGTAGTGTTTAGAGATACACATACAGGCATACATTTACATTGTGTTGTGACTGCTAACTACAATTAAATTACAATTCATTGCTTTTGAAGAGAGGTAACGAAAAGCAGGCGTCACAAACTTCGAAACACAGAAAATATTTTAACTTTAAAACTAGGTGAATTAGTGACTATGCACAGAGGGTAAGGGAGTATACTTTTGCTTTTAATAAAATGGTGTTAAGAGAGTATTTGTGACATGTTCTTGTGAAAACATAGTGCATGATAATGCAAACCATTCTTTAGATGAAGTGAAACATTATGACAGCCAAATAAATGGTATGACGAATTCTCTTTTTTCATATACAACACAGAAGTGACTGTCTTGAATTTATGTATTACATAAAATAGTTTCTTTATCTATAGTCAACTGGGTTTATTAAAGAAACTTGTGCAATTATTTTGAATTTAATAATTTTAAAACATAGAAATGCTTTTCGAAAATATTTTAATTTTTTTGATCTGTATGTACATTTTCAAAAATTATTTGTTGATAGATGATTTGTGCAACGAGTTATTAAGATACATCATATGTGTATGTTTAAGTTAAAGCTCGAATAAACATTTTTCGTTTAACCCAGGTATCAGCATATTTGCTGATGATGATAATTGTCGTGAATACAACTTTCAAATGGTTAATATTCGTGAATGATGGAAAGAGCTACCTATTCAGAAATAAATTTATGTTGTATATTTTCCATATTATTCTCTGCAATTTTCCGCAACTTCAAAAACCCCAATACGTGTAAAAGATTTTAATAACCTTTGAAGGTGAATGTATTTAGGCAGTGAATAGAACTTACTATTTTTTAAATAAATGAATCTTAGGTATCTGTGGGTCAATGTAATAGAAAACGGAAAGGTTTTACTGAAAGACGATATAATTTTTGTTTAGATCGATCTCTATGTTGACACAGCTAGGCCAATAGTGGAAAAAGTACTTGAAGGATACAATGGGACTATACTTGCATACGGCCAGACAGGAACTGGAAAGACGTACACAATGTCAGGCAATGCAGACTCGCCCCAAACAAAAGGCATAATCCCGAATGCATTTGCGCACATTTTTGGTCATATAGCTAAAGCTAAAGATAATCAAAAGTAAGGTTAATTCTAAAAAAGAGTAAGGGGTATATTATACTTTTTTGATATTTAGATTTTTGGTCCGCGTTAGTTATATGGAAATCTATAATGAAGAAGTGCGAGATTTGTTGGGAAAGGATGTTAATAAAAGTCTAGAAGTTAAAGAGCGCGCTGATATTGGTGTTTTCGTGAAAGATCTCAGCGGTTATGTAGTACACAATGCTGATGATCTCGAAAATATAATGAAATTGGGAAATAAAAACCGTGTTGTTGGAGCTACAAAGATGAATCTCGAATCTTCTCGTTCACATGCAATATTTTCAATAACAGTTGAATCAAGCGAATTATCCGAAGGCACGCAGCATGTTAAAATGGGAAAATTACAGCTGGTCGATTTGGCTGGTTCTGAAAGGCAAAGTAAAACTCAAGCAACTGGAATACGCTTAAAGGAGGCGACAAAAATTAATTTGTCCTTATCAGTTCTTGGTAATGTAATCAGTGCTTTAGTTGACGGAAAAAGTACACATATTCCGTATAGAAATTCCAAGCTTACACGTTTGCTACAAGATTCTTTAGGTGGAAATTCGAAAACGGTTATGGTATAAATGTTGAATTCAAACATATTTAATTTTTAGTGAGAAATATCATGATTTTTAGTGCGCGACAATCAGCCCAGCTCATTCTAACTACGTTGAAACTATATCAACTCTCAGATATGCTAGTCGAGCAAAGAATATTCAAAACAAAATGCACATCAACGAAGAGCCAAAGGATGCATTGTTACGTCATTTCCAAGAAGAAATTGCACGCTTGCGCAAACAGTTGGAAGAAGGTAATTTTGAACAGGAGTCCGAGGAAGAGGAAGAGGAGGACGATGACGATGAATTGGAAGAAGAAGAAGAAGAAACAATAGAAATTGAGGCTGACGTTGAAGTTAGTAAGGGATTATCTAAAAAGCTTAAAAAGAAGAAGAAAGCAGAAAAGACAGATGAGGAAAAAGAAGCATTAGAAAAGAAAGCTAAGGAGCGTGAACGCGAATTAGACCGTGCTAAGTAAGTTTCTAATTTTTGTTTCTAAAAAATGTAAATATTATTCATTCCAACAGGTCTGAACAGGAACAACTGAAGGCAAAGCTTATGTCCTTGGAGACTAAAATATTAGTTGGAGGAGAGAATCTTTTGGAGAAGGCACAAACTCAAGAAAAACTTCTTGAAAATTCCTTAGCAGAATTAGAAGTGCGCGAAAAAACTGAAGAGGAGCTTCGAAAGTCACTTCAGAAGAAGGAGGTAGATTCTTCTTAATACATAAAAAAAAAAAAATTATGTAATTTATTCCAAAGACTGAGCGTATCGATATAGAGGAACGTTATTCAACCCTCCAAGATGCTAGTACTGGAATTACAAAAAAAATTCATCGGGTAATGCAAATGCTCATGAGTGTTAAGGCTGAATTAGCTGATCAGCAACAGGAACATCAACGTGAAAAAGAAGGGATATATGAAAATATACGAAGCTTATCTAGAGAGCTGGCACTCTGTGAACTCGTATTAAACTCATATATACCACAAGAATACCAAGTAATTTCAACAATATCCTTATGTATTTTTTGACACAGATTGTTTATTTTTCAGATGATGGTAAGCCAGTATACGCATTGGAATGAGGACATTGGAGAATGGCAGTTGAAATGTGTCGCTTATACGGGAAATAATATGAGAAAACATATTGCGGAGAATGAAAAAAGCACAAAAGAAGTGCGTTCAAACTTATATAATTGCAAACGTTGTCAATTAAGTTTGTATTTATTTTTAGTTGGAGTTTGTGGATTTATCTAATGTTTACCTAAGCTATAATACAGAGACGGTTTCAAATCCCGTTCGAGTAAAGTCAGCACGACCAAGAACTTCAGGTGTACCAAGACCTACTACAGCTCGGCGCTATTAGTCCTTTTATTTAAAGTTTTTTAAAGTTTTTTCAATTTTTTTTATAGGATCGCAATTATATTATTATTTTTTTTTCTCTGCTAATGAGTGCAGGTAATAATTTTCTTTGTAATTATTGTTTAATGTTCATTTATGACTAGAACAACTGGTGGAAAAATCAACGTGCCTGAAATGGTGATTAGTTTTAGCAAAATAAGTCGCAAGTTTTTTTTTTAATTCCATGTTTTGATTTATTTCGAATTAATTAGTCGACAACTCAAATAAAAGGGGCATGTAATAGTAACTGTTACTTTCGTCTACATTTTAATATCGGATTTACATTATGAATTAAATTTCGATTTATATTTTTGTATTTTTACAGTATTCATATAAAATTTCAAAAATAAATTATATTTATTTGCTTTTTTATAGACAGTCTTGTTTTGTTTAACCAAAATGTTATATCACCTTGAAAACAACTAAAGGGTTCTGTCTCTTAAAATTAACCCCACTGGTGTTTTCGGTACGAGCAAGAATTCAAAATCAGTTTTAAGTGGCTTTGGAAAGTTTATATCGAAGGCTAAAATCATCTGAAACGAAAAGTAACACTATAAATTTCTGTATTTATAAATTATACATATTTAATGTTATTAATAAGAGTACCTTAGCAAGGAGAAGAATAATTTCCATTTCAACAAATCTCTTTCCTGGACAAGTGCGTTTTCCAATTCCAAATGGGACGACAATCGACGAACTTTCTATGTTTATGTTAAATGCATCATTTTCAATCCATCGTTCAGGTATAAAACTCTTAGCATTCTTAAAATTGCTATTATTATGGCAAGCGATCATATTTTGGCACAAAACTACGCTCTTAGGAAAATGATTTAGACATATGTTCCTCACTTAAATAAATGGGTACTTACTCCGACTTTTACTTCATATCCAGATAACATTGTAGTTTCCTCTAAGACTCGTGCCAAACAAAATGCTGTAGGCTTTAGACGATACGTCTCCTGAAGGCACGCTTTTGTAAAAACAGCACTGGTAATGGCATCTTGGAGAATAGCTGTATTTCTATATTCTTGGAATTCTGAAAATATTTTTTCTGCTGCGCCATTACATCCAGTAACAGCGTGGAGAACAAATATGAGTGTATTAGCTAACTGAAAATTTAGTGTTACAATTACTTAAATAAATAAACTATTCTCAATAAGTCAATTCACCGTTTCAATCCCTGCAGCTACAAAATCAATGATAGCTGATTTCTTATCACGAATATCCAAATCCTTTATTTGCAGAATATTCAAGAAAATCGATTTCACATCATCGATGTTTGTGTCATTTTCTTCGTCTCTCAAAGCCTCCTCCACCATTTCCGATATCACACTGAAACACAAACTTTACGCCTTAGTTGAATAGTTAACATCTAAGTTAAGATTGATATAAAGGCAGGTACGACTTGACCAAGAACACAGTGAACCAATTGACTTCTGTTTTTACTGTTATTTTGCACGTTTTCGTTATTTTTATTGACATCAGCCTAAGGTTCTCTGGGTCATTTAAACAATCGAAGTTAAATATCGATTCAACAATCTTCGTTCGTGTAGATTCAACTAAGTACTTACTCATAGATAACATCTTCACTTTTTGAAAATCTTGAGTATGTTGGCGTTGGAATATACTTCCACAGTCCAAATCCATAATACGAATCTCGTTGAGACACAAACAACTGTTTAACGGCTTTCGCAAGCAACTTAACTTTATCTGGTTGTTTGGATTCAGTTGACAAGAATCCCATTCTACGGCCTAACATAAGTGTACATACTGCTTCTAAGCCCATTAAATTGGCAATGTCTTCAAAATGTTCGATTTCAAATGTTAATGAATTTCGTTTATGTCGCAACAGATCTATGAAATCGTCACACACTGCATTCAGAGTCGGTAAAAAACTTTGTAGAATTTTAGGTGAAGTTATATGTGAAGTTAGCGAAGAACGCAGCTTGTGCCAAACTTCTCCTTGCCTAAGAAATGTTAACCATTATATCTACTTTAATTTTTACTAAGCACTTCATCTCACTCATTGGTTATTCCTATGCTTGCATATCTATCTGGTCTAGATTTTCGATATAAAACAACTATTTCAGTCGGTGGTCGAAACGGATATTTGCTAGGGTATTTAAGCACTTTTTCTATATCAATTTTTGCGAATAAGTGTACTAAAGGTACTCCTGATGGTGTCACTTCTAAAACTATGGGACCATATCTTTTGTTCATATCTAAAATTAATAGAAAGAAATAATAGTGTGTATAAGATATGGTACAAAGGCTATATCACAAACCACTAAGATGGTCTGCGGGTTATATTTACCATTGTATGCTTCATGTAATTGCGATATTTTATAGCGTCCTATCAGAAATGTCCATTTAGTTCCTACAAACGGATATGGATAAGGTCCTGGAATATCCCAAAGAGTTTGCACTTCCGATGGAAAGTTTCGAGCTCGTTTTCCCAACGGAAATAATTTAATTAAGGTTGCTTGGAGCTTCTGGAAATTATAGTTCATATACACTGCCAGCAATAGTACCAATGATATCAGTAAAACGAAAGCCATAATCGTGTTTTGTTTGGAATTGTCATATTATCAACCCAGCAATTATTTTATATTAAACCGAAAACACTTTTCAGCTGCTGTCTGAATTTTTTTTAAAGCAAATATCTGCAGCTCTTTTTAGTTTCTAACACAAACTTCCAATTGTTCACATTATTGCCGTATTTATCGAAGATGGTAACTGCACTATACTCCTCACTTATTTTAGTATGCAAATTTTTAAGTTTAAAATGAATTACGTGTTATCAAAGTTATTTAAATTCGCCTAATTGGTGTATCAAACCAGCTACTTGTTAACTTGACACAACTGGTTGTGAACAGGATTGCTAAGATCTTGTTCCAATTTTTGATTTAGGTACTTATAACTGATTAGTTTGATGTAATCTGTGTTTGAATTGAGCCACATGGAATATGTATCAGGCTCACACATGCAATAATTTGAACCGTGTCTGCAATAAGGGAAGGACCCGCGTACTTGTATTGTGTTTCTTTTAAACAGAAATACTTTTTTAATTGACTATGTCTTTACATGCGTACCATTCAATATTCAAACAAAAACTGCGATGTCGAGCATTGGGCGATACTCTTGTAGAAATGAGTAGATAAGCCAGCGTAAAAATAGAATTGTTCATGAAAATTTTCAAAGACAAGGTCAATAGTGTCAATGCTTTGATAATAGTAAATCTATATAAGCAAGGTCAGTTCCTTACCCATGTGTTTTTTGTTTGTGAATTATTTATATAAAAAATTATATAAAAAATAAATCTAAGATGAAAACACTAATTTTGCGTCAGAACTATTGAATTTGCAAGTCACAAATCAAACGAGTTAACACACTCTACACAATAAAAAATATAACAATATACTTAAATACATTTATTTTTAATAGCGGCAGTGCTTATGAATTAGGAATATTATTTTTAATCAAAATACAAACATTTCGCTGACCTTTTGCGAATATCGTTTGTATAGTTGAAGTCAATAAATTAGGTTCGCTGTACTCTCAAAGACGATGTCGTTTGTGCAAATAATAATGAAATGTGTAGATTCACAAATTCTTCGGAAGCCTGAACAATATTTGTATTGTATAACAACAAGTTAAGTGCAATGGCTTGCTGATTGGCATTAAAATCTAAAAAAACAGTTATATATATATATATATATATATATATATATATATATATATATTATATATATTATACTAATTCCTTTGCATATATAATTTTTTTCATTTATATAACTTGAACTTAATGCTTTATGCAAAATTTTATTTCAAGTACAGATTTGCAAGAGCCTTAAAAGCTTAATTTTTTAAATATATTCTCGTGGTTGTAGTAGTATACGAAAGGGAGAAATTTAAGCAAAACGTTTTTGTTTTTGTCTCAAAAAACTTGATTTCAAAGTATTAATTAATTAAAGCAAAAATATACAATAACTATAATATATACCGAACCTATAATAAATTATCGGCATGTAAACTAGCAAAGTCACCCTAATATAACTTGCTTGCTCCTCATCAAACAAAAAGTTTTGCAGAAATGATTCTATTAAGTGCACTGAACTTTACAAATTATAATCATTATATTATTCAATATCATACAATGCCATTAATTTATTAACTATATTCTTCAAATCATGAAATATAAAAAAGAACAATACAAAAAAATCTATATCAATACAAATTATTGTTATTGCATACACACGTATGCGAAATGAGATACATGCTTATGAGAAGCTCAGAACAAGACATTATACACACGACTTAATTTAGGTGTGAATTTTTAAATAGCCATTAAACCAACGGTCTTAGGGTAAGAAAAAGCAATAGAAGAAAAACATGAATACAAACAAAAGAAACAATGAAAATTGCGAAATGCAACCGATGTCACCTGTTCTAGAATTCTTTTGGATTTTTAAAGTTCTGTAGAAAACAAATCACAAATGTCGCGTTTAACTGCACAAATTATTAGATTATTTTTCCGTAATTTAACTAGGTGCTTGTGAAGCAAAAAATAATTACAAAAAACTAATGTGACTCAACTGCAACCTCTTTTCAAGTTGAATGTCAATAACACAGAACCATCTCACAGCAGATTCCGAATGACTGATCAGATATCAAATGACCGATCAAAATACTAGATAACTTTGTCGATGGAATAAAAAATAAAAATAATAACAGTTAAAACAATTCACTTAGTTTGCTTCGATATGTTGTCAACTTATAACATTACTGAATATTGTATTTAGTTTTTTAAATGCAGAATGACGAACTAATTCGACGGCAATGTTCGCGTTTGAGAAGCATCGGGTGCCTTCTGTCATTAAGTATACCAGCTTCGTAACGAAGTCCCGATAACACAGTCGCTCTCTGTGCCACCGAGCAATGAGCCCTATGTTTAGCTGCTGAACTGCTGAAACAAAACGCAAATTCACGATCGCGTCATCAGAGATTACGCCAACCAGACAGCAATCTAGCTAACGAGTCAGCTAGAAATACCAAATACAAAAAGCAACTAACAATACGATATACAACGACAGCAATATACCAACAAGATGTATTCAGGAAAAGTTAAAAAAAAAAAAATAAATAAGTAATGCCGATCGCAATAGAATTGCCAGAGAAACTCTCAGTATCGGTGAAGGAAATAAAAAAAAAAAAAACAGTGAATAAACGGACAACCACGATCACGATGAGGAGGACCCTCCATGTGCAGACAACAGGCGAACGATAACAACAAGTAACTCGAACTTGAGATATAACGACGGCGATGGAAGCAAGATAAATCTGGTTGCTGTATCCGATCTAATGGCCAAGGTACTTTACAAGATCGTAATATCAGCGAACTGATGCTTTGGGATAACTAAACTAAAATTGAAATATATTTTACATTGTTTAAATTTGTAAAAACAAAAACGGTATAATATTTCCAGGTGACTGAATATATAACACACACAGATACTTATGTGCAAATTATTCATTCATACAACAAATGGGATAACGTGATCGTTATTGTTTTTTACTTCTTTTTTACACATTCATCAACGCTTCGTCGCCCTTCGCATTCATTTGATTTGGTTGAATTACATACGTTGATTAATCCATGCTGTATTTTTACTCAAATACTACGGCAAACTATAGAGCAGCAATCATTCATGGGCATCATGATTATAAATTCGCACTTAACAATACTTCCTAGAATTATAATGATGTTAGGGAGACTATTCGCTTTTTAAAATTATTCTAAAGTACTATGTGCAACATTCTTATTTGTCTACATAAATTGAGAGTAAGAAATACGTATGTTTATTGTAATATATACATTCTATCTTACTGAAATAAATTCTGTTGTAAAGAACTTATTATTTGCAATAATAAATGTAATGAAATTATTGTAGGTGTTTGCAAAATAAAACGAAAGTGCTGATGTATTGTATTATATTTCATAAAATTTATTTGTTTAAAGTAATACCGGTAAAATTGTATATATAACTAGCAATACTAAATTTGTTAATCCCCCGTAGATATATTTGGTTGATGCCATGATGTGAAATGTATTGTGTGTATATTTAACTAATTCAACTTAAAGTTTATCATGTACACAATAAAAAAAAAATATAAACGTATTCCAATTTTTATGACGCCTATTATTATGCAACAGAATTTTCACATTGTTTCAGAAATACAAAGCAACTCGAGTCTGACAAGACTTCCAAATTAGTAATATGTAACTATTTTTATTTTATTGTATCTAACATTTATATCTAACACCGATTTTTTTAAAATCGTAATCAAGGATATATTTAGAATCAAGGATATATCTATTAAAAATCACTTCCACGTTGCAATGTTTTCTTTTTCAAAAAAACAAAGATAAAAAAGGCACTCTGCAAAATGTGTCATAAAAACATGCGACATTTCTACTTTATAGGACATCCTCAAAGTTTGCTTATAACATTGCTTTTCAGAAAGAATAATTTGAAATCGTGTGGTAAAATACATTGGTACATACACAGTCAACAAAATATAATGGCGACAAAGACGATGAATATCCCAGTATCTGAATTTTTATTCATATTCTCTTGGCAAATATAGTTGCTCTACAAGAGGTCGCGTTTACTTAGTTTAAACACGGAAATATTCTATTCCGAAAACAAATGAATTTCGCTAAAAATTTCCCCTTTCCACCTATACCGTCTGTTACCATGGGCGGTAGGTTGGTGGTGGAATGCCAATTTTGTCAATATGCTGAAAGAATATTTACGGGTGTTCACACACAGTCCGCCAATATACATATAAACACGAACAAGTTCTTCCAAGCGAAGGGTCGAAGGACTTTATAATTTTGATTCGATTTAGTTTTTCCCTTTAGCTGGCTGCACTTCGTACATTTCTTTCTTTTTATTAATTTTTCTTCGCCACTTTTTTCTTCTTGACAGGGAAAGAATCTGAAGTATCAGAAGGTGGACGTTATTTCAAATCAATTTATTAACGTCATCATTGAAATTTATGACTATGACTATTAGTACAAATTTGCTTTTAAGGCGGAGATTATGTTTTTTTGTCAGTAACATACAATTTATTCTTTGCACCCAATTCGATTACATTTCCTTTAATTAAATTAAAATTTATGAAATATGGCATTGCAGTGAAAAGAGTTTGAAATCTCTTTGCCTAAAAGTTGTACAAAGAGTTTGTCGAATTAAACACCTTACAAAGAGTTGTTAAATTGAAATTATGTTGAAAACATCTGGTAAAATATAAATAAATAAATAATTGAAATTTATCTTCTTGAGCAATAGTTAATTCGAGCGTAATATTTTCCTCTCTTAAAGAAATTTTCATTGACGAATTGCTAATATCTAGTTTTGTTGATAAATATATTTCCCCTATAATTTCTGTTGCTTTTGAGTTAATGGTTGACAATCTTTCACTACAATAAACATAATTGTTGCATTTCATAAAATATCTGATTATGGAAATAAACGAGAAACATTATATTATAAAAAAGCATCAAATTCATATACCTAAACGACAGTGAAAAAATTAAACGAATTTCACTTTGGCAGCTTCGTGTCAGAAAGCAACTCTAGTACATCGAGTAAAATTATTTCAAAGTTCGATTGTTCTCTTAGCTTTTGTTGCTTCTGTTTTTTGCATAACGACGTGTCAGCCATAATAACAAATTCAATTAATTCGGCAATATTCATCATGACGCCATGTACCCGAAATGGGGAAAACGGAGAGTCTGCGGAAAATTAATTATTATTTATTCAAAACGCTATGCCATTAATAATAACGAATGGACACATTCAACCACGCGACGGAAGGGTTGCAAGTATAACTTCATGAAGGAAATGGTTGTTCTCTTCCTGTTAACACGAACGAAGTTTACTATCATTGTTCATTTGTTGATATGACTATTCTCTGTGTTAAACGAAGAGTTTGGTGAATCTATCTTTTAGGGTGTAAGCGAATTGGCGCCAAACAAACACACACTTTTCTCTTCCCTTACGTTTCTTTAAACCGTTTGCCATTAAGCTGTTTTAATGAAAATAAATGCTCTTAATTAATAAACACGCATTTTGAGGTGGCGGATATGTTGTGGCTCAAGGGGGCAATTGTAGATGAGGAAGGATTTGCTTGTGCAGGGATTTTTGTGAATGGTGGAAGTTGAAAGAGCAATAAAATTAATGAAAATCGTTTCGTGTACAAGCTTTTGTGAAGAATATGGGTATATTTACACACAAATATATTCAAAATAATATTATGATAATGATAACAAATTTAATATTAACTTAATGACGTTCTTTTTTATTGACTTATGTATACCTTTTTGTAAAAAGTGAAAAATAAACTTATTGTCAGCTACTTTCAATTAATTAGCTAGGGTAATTATATGAGTGAAATGAGTTAAAAAATTAAGGCTTAAACCATCTGGGCGATACAATATTTATTGAAAGCTTCTTTTAGCTGGACCATTGATTTCCATTGTCAGCGTTATTCTGTAAAGGTAGAGTCCCAAAAATAAACGTTTGATGAATATGCAGATAAGATAGAACGCATTAATGATTAACTCTGATTTCCGTAAAAAAAATTTTAAAACAAAAAAGTGATCCCAAATATAAACACAGATTTCATATCCAATTCGAACGCATACAACGCTAAATTGGTTTATTTGGGACTTTCAAAATGATTTATTAATTATCGACTTTTATTACTGAAAGGATACAACTGATATCGGTGATAAATATTTTCTTATAAACTTACTGATGTTAAAGAATATCTTGAGCAAGATGGGACAATGTCATTGAGGGTAACATATTGAACCACATTCCTATACAATACCAAGATATGGAAACACTTGTACATTATATGTGAAGACATAACAATATGTACACTCTTCATTTGTCGTTACCCTTCGCTGCATGATATATATTGCAGTCATTTTAATTGCTCCCTTGTTGAAGATCTCATTATAAGAGAATATGGCCATTAAATACCGTTATTGTTTTATCCTTTCTAATAAGTGTATATAATGTTTTTCCCTCGGGAGGCGATACATATTCGTTTTTGGAATGAAAAGAGCAATGAAAACTTTTATTGTTTAATTGTTTATTCACCGGGTTCGTGGCAGAAATATTTAACTTGTATTTAGCTACATATTTTATTATTCGTATTAACTACGAGCTTGTGAATGTTTGGGAATATATGGGAGCAATGATATATGACTATATAATTTTAGCATTGACAAAATAATTGACAGAGACACAGGAAAATCGATCCTAAGATGGAACATTTAGTATTGATATTTAAACACATAACACATGTTATGTCATACATTTAGATCACTTAATATTAATTTGAAAAAAAAAACAGGGTTATAAAATGTTTGTTATATGGTTCCTTGAGTGAACATTAATATATTTTTCAATTTATAAATTTGAATGGTTTCACCATCTGGCCACACCTGATTCCAAGAAAAAACATCTTTCAAGGGTTTCCCAAATCCCAGATATGACAACGATGCCCCTACATAAAAAATTAAGAATGCACAGTGTGTCCATGGCATATTCTATAAAGGATCAACACCCTTGTTTCAAGTAATCTGCCAATAACTTTGCATTTATTCAATTTAAATGCTCAGCATTCACATTTCGAATAATTTAGATGCGATCCATGAAGTGATGGTATGGGAGATTTTATGAAATTATTACAAACATGAAGGTTATTTTCACAACAAATGTGCCGGAATAAGAGACCGTAAGGCACACCAGGTTAAGTAGCCATCAAAATATTGGTATGATTAGATTTGATGTGCCCCAGATTGGTACAATATCTAAACAATTCTCTAGACAATATACATACATAAGACACGGTCACAAAGAACCCCTTTTAAAAATATATATCTATAAATGACCAGGAAAAATCTCTGCTGAAACCCTTCGTCTACTCCTTTTACATAGCTTGCTTGGGTAGTTTCAGAAACAAGTGTTGTCATTGAGCAGCGAAAAACCGCTTCTACTGGTGTATTGTCCGCAGGGGTAGATATACATAAGTAAAAGATGGTTTAAGAGAATTGCCTCAAACCAAATCGTTTGCGGTCAAGTCAAAAACGAAGGTGTCACTTTTCCTTCAGCAAGGGTAAAAACCTTATTTAAACTTATTTTTTTTTCGTCATTTTTTTAATTTAAAAAATGAGTAAAATTGGCACATGCTGGAGTTGTCTTTCAATTGAAAAAAAAAAATTCTGTAAATCAGGAACGTTTCTCGATAATGATCATTAAACATTTTTTTAAAGTACAAACTATTCGACAGATTGTTTAAGCTTTATCTGTTGATATTTGTTTCTATATACGTAAAGTTTTATTTAAAGTATATATTTATTTAATTCGAAGCATGTATTACTGACATCCTAGTGTTTCGAAGCTGCTTTCTTGTACTGGGTCGAATTTGGTATACAAATAAATTCGAAAAAATAAATTGAATCAATATACCCACTATATTGTTAAGTAGAACAATATGTTAAAAAGTGGCCATTATGTCAAAAATAGGCAGCAACAAAGTAACCAAATACAAATTTAGTGATAGTTTACAAGGTACTGAAGGGAATCAACAATATTAACTGCTTTTTTATTTACCTACTTGTATATCGTTTTCCATCTCATTTTCACTTCATTCCCACCTTATAGCAATGCTCATGCCAGGAACTTTGTCAAGTTCAAAGCGCCACACCATACTGCAGTGCAGCTAAATGAGAACAATTCTCTTCTTAATGAGCCAACTCGTACAGTGACTACCCGCACGCTTCCAATAGAATACAGTGACTCCGCCTAAAAAATCCCGGAATTAATTGGAATCCGAATGCAAACTGTGACTCTTGTAACCGTTCCACGAAACAACGCATGTTCCGAATGGCTGCAGACACTTTATAATGGCGATGTGCTAGTCCATTGGAGGCGTGGTCTTGTTTCTCATTTGCTTGTGTGAGTGCGTTCCTTCTTTTGTATGTTTGAATGAAAGAGTGTTCGTGTTAACAACTCTCCACTCAACCACCAACCCGTGCTTTTCTTCCTCCCCTTCAATCAATAACAACCGAGGAAGTTACTACTGCATGACTTGCTATGCCGTACCTACATTGGAATGCTCTCGGTGACTTGGTGTTTCGGTTAATGAAATCTAATTCACATTTTCTTGTTGGTGGTGGTTGCACACACATGGGTAGAATTGTTCATCGTCGATGCTGCCCATAATAGTATCAAAGAATCTGTGTTTGCCTTTAGCTCATTGAAAAAACGTTGGCAGTCAATTTCAAAATCATTCTCTGATTTCGGGCCTAATCATTCGGACACGGTGAACGGTAGCCCGTGTGCACTTTTGGGGTGAACTTTTGTAGTAGTTAATGTGAATAACTGTGAAGACATATTGACGCTAAAACATTTTAATGGATTAACGGGTTCGTGAAACGTAGTGCTCTATCCCTGAATACATTTTGTAACCCTCATTGAAGTTAATTGAAAAACATATTTTCGCGGAAATACAATATTTTGTAAATCCATGATTCGGTCGCGTTAGCATACAGCATTATTGAACGTATTTATTAAAATTGTGTTCACTAGATACCATCAATCTGGGTAGCCCATATTTAACAACATCAGCTTCGGGCTCCGAAAGCCCCAAGTTGTCAAGGCAGGAACAAAATTTGGTAGGTGGTGATCCCAAACAGTTTCATCTATCACCTAGTTCTTCGTTCAACTTTGGAGCTTTTCGGACTCCTGTGGGCTTTCCTTTTGGTACGCATCAACTCTTTAACGGCAGTATATACCAACATTTCCGAGAAGATAATCTTGAATCCGCCAATCTGGATTTGGTTAATCCGTATATGCGTCACGGCAGTGGCGGCTTTAACTGTGCAAACAATCATAGTCCGCCACTGCACTCAGTGACAAGCGGTTACAGTACATCTGACAATTCTGCCCAACCCCATAACGAATATCATCCGCACCATCCTTACGCAAAGAGAGACAGTATTTTGGACTATCATAACGCATACAACAATGACAACAACAACTTGCCGAATTCCTTACTAAAAAAATCCGGCGGTGAAGCGCCTCTTAAATCACGCTCGGACGACGACAACGCATCTTCACCTCCTCCGCCTTTATGTTCTGTGGATAACGCATTCCGAGGAGATTCTCTAGTATCTTCACGCCTGCATTCAGAAAGTCCAACTGATTGTAATCCATATAATAATAATAGTCGTAACAATCGAAACTACGAAAATTCCAGTCCTGTCGATAGTACTAAGTCATTCTCTGTGGTTAGTCATAGAAGCAGTGAGGAGGCCTGCAACAATAGTGAATCAAGAAGTCCCACGCGCAGTGATTACAGTCCTGAGAATTTGTCGAATAAAAAATACGTTAGTGGAAGTGCAATGCTAGATCATAAATTGCCTTTGAGTTTCTTAGGACCGCCGTTGGCGGCATTACATTCAATGACTGAAATGAAAACGGCCGTCGGAAGCAATGTGAATAGCAGCGTCAATGGTATAAGTACTCCAGTAGGAAATTCACATCAACCAAATAATGGATTCGGAATAAATAATACCCATCAACAAACTTCGACCACACACACCCAGGGCGCTGCTAATCCACATGGAATTGACACTATACTTTCGAAACCACCGCCGCCAGTGACATCGGCGGGATTAAGTGCTTTAACTGGAGGTGAGTTTTGTAAAATCGTTGGTTTTTTAATTAAGACAAATTAACATCCCAAAAGTAAGGAATATGTACTTTTAACTTTATTCGAACTCCATAGATAGATACCGAATTTTAATGATAATCTTTACAAGTTAAAAGATTTCTACAACAAATTTACTTTAAAATTTTTAGATTCTTGATAAATTTTTATTGTTCGATAAAATAAATATACATCTACATAAAAGCACATGCTTTCTGATGAGCTTCACATTTTCCTTTAGACATATACTTTATTACTTCATCGTTTATTTCGAGGAAAGTGAAACGACTTAATCGCATGGTAGTTATAAATGACATTAATTGGATTGAGTACAACAATATTGAATAAATACTCATTTGTCCACACTGCTTAGATGATATAAGGCGCCAAAATGCGAGCAGCGACCTTGTGTGTAATTTGCTCTATGCAATAGCCTTTTATCGGCATTAACTTTAAAAGTGAATCACTTTTTGTAATGCCATAATTGAATAGTTTAATTGGGCTACTGTTAAATGGTTGACGAAAGAATGTGAAAAGAGTCTAATCTATTTGTGTATCTAAATACTTATGCAATAAATGTATCTGTTAATGTATTAAGTAAGAGGTTTATGTATGCATAAATATCTAATGAGCAGCAACATTTATTTTTTCAGGTGGAATTCCTCGCTTTTCGATTGCAGCGGCAGCCGCTGGAATGGCTCAATACTTGTCACAAAGTCAAGGCACACCTCTTAAGGCACATAGTGGGCATATAGTGGATAGAACCCATTTGTATTGGCCCGGATTGCAGGGTCTTGTGGCGAATCCGATGGCATGGCGAGAACGGCTGTCAAGCACTAGTAAGTTCTGTTTTTTAGTCATTAGAGTATGTTTACTTTTTTAATTCTCAAGATTGTGTATCTCGACATCTTGCTAGAGTTGATCTTATAAAAAAATACATTTATGATAAAACTGTATAACCTTCGGACAATCTTATTACAACAGCATTCAACTTCAACTCACAATGTCTCGCGATAGTTCATAGCATTCCTACACCAAAAATCGGAATGATCAGACAAGATTTGAGAATGTTTATTTACTTATTTTTACTATTGGGGTTATAAATGAAAAGAAGAGCTGCAGTTGGATATGTTTCCCACATTCCTCCAACAACTTTGCCATCTAATAGTTTGTGTTACGACAATATATGTTTGCGTTATGTATATACTATTGAGTGCATATTTCTGAATTTCCCATTATCACGTTCAAATATAGTTTCGAGCACGGTCACCCATATAACGAACAAAACAGTTAAAAAAAAATAAAGAACCATTGAGAGTAGCTACAAATCGTCAAGTACGATGCGGAACATAATATAAAGTAATTATGTAACCACAATTACTTTAACGAAGTTGTGTTAATGTGTTAATGTTTGCTATCGACAATGAAAAAAAAAATAATTGAATTTAATTAATTAACCGCTTTTTTAATAGTTTCCAATATCTTGCAGACAAATTACATTATTTCCTTTTTTAAATCATGTACTTAATTCCTGAAAAAAATTAAACCCTATTGGTTGATCTAACATACCCCTTCACCTTATAAAAACTTAACTAAAATAAATCGATTTTAAAAAACGTGTTTCTTTGAACGCTATGTTTTGCTAACAAAGATAAAGCTTAAAGCTTCTCTCTGTAAGGATCCTTAGTCTCTCCTATGTTGAGTGCATTGGATATTATTTTTTTGAAATTCTGCTTTTAATGGTGTTTATACATTTTTCTTGTTTCCTCTGGCCATAGTAGATACGAGTGATAGAGTAAGAAAAAAGGCATACTCCAAGGTTTGAATTGGCGTCTGCTGTATATTATCCACCATTTTGCAATAGGAAATGAAGTTCATGGAGCTTTTTATTATGTATACGGCAACAACAAATTCTCCCACCCTTCAACCTGAAAGCAATTGTTTCAGTGGCCATGAAGCGACAGGCGTACATTTATTTGAATGTAAGGTATATATACATTCGGGTATGTTTGGCCATATGTAAACACATATACACATGTTGTAATAAAATACTTGTTTGCCGGTTTGTTCTTCACAGATTTACAAGATTCCTCATGATTCTTCGTTTCTCCCCCCTTACTCCTCCCACAGCCAGAGCACTCTTACAGAATGGTTCCGTGAAAATAATGCAATCATATATTAATATTATATGTATGTCAGTTCATAGTCAAGCCGTACGCTCTTCCTAGCGCATCATCACCCACATGCTCCGTGTCTATGGAAATTATTTGGGCATCATTGGGGGGTGAAAATACACATTTACATTGTGTAGATTGCGATATCTCGTGTAGGTTCTGTTTGCTGGTACTGCTTGCAAAATAGAGAATTTATTACATTTTAGGATTTGATGCTAAATTGTAATAGAGGGAAGGAGAAAGAACACTTTTATTTTACTTGCTTATAAATGTTTTCCCGCTTTTCGTTATAATTCTACATAAATTATTGAAATGATTTTTATTGATTGAAATTAACATTAAAGTGAGTAATGTATGTATGCATTAAGCATTGACGTTTAGTACGCTTTGATTTACATTAAAAATTATTTCTGCCAAAGTTGGCTTTACAGATAAAAAACACAACTATTGTCATCATTTGATATATATTTATTTGTTTTTAAGTTTAAATTCAAAGGCGAGTAAAAATTGATTTTAATTGGCTCCTTGAACAATTTAAATTTGAAATAAAATAACAATTCTAGAACACTCGCACGTTCTTGCAACCAAACGAATATTTATGCAGAAAATATAAGTAGTTAGAAAACTTATTTAAATTGTTATTTATATTAAGTAACAATGTATAAGTAAATCAAATAGAAAAACTTCATTCATATTATTTTGTGCTTATCATTTACCTATCACATATTATTAGAACTATGAATTTATATAGTAATCACAAAGTGAACGAACTTTTATCATCTACAGTATGTATATTAAATTGCATTTTCACAAACCAGCACCGCAACCCATCATGCTCTTAGATATTTTCTTATCTCTTAGCCAATTCGTACTTCGTTATGGGTATAGGATAGACATATCTCCGATTTCGATTAATAAAGTAAGGGACACAATACGAGTGAAATGTATATCCGATTTCCATGACTTATTAAATTGTACAAGCGCATTAATAATTAAATAATATTTAATTATGTTTGATTAACGAGCGTTATCCCATGCCCAGTAAAAATGCCGATCCATGTTTGAATGCAATTTAATAACTCAATTTAACAGACAATCGTTTTGGTGTTGTTAATTTAATTATATTACAAAGGACAGCATAAACAAAGTGATAGTAGGCACTAAATCCGATAGCTACCCTATTCAACACTGGATGGTTGGAAGTTTTTCTACTGGATGGCTCAGAAAACGGATTTTGTTGTAACGGAAGGCGACGCTGATTTTGTGGTCATGTTGTGGCATTTATTAATTATTCTCTAAGCGCAGCAGCTGTTAATGAATTCAAGTATGAAAGAGGGTGCCCACCTCCCTTTCCTCTATGGCTTGTGTTGCTCGTGCGACATTGTGCTACAGTTGTGTAATAATAATTGGGGGTAGTCGCTTTGCTTTCAAATCAAGTGCTAGGTATGCTGAAACAACCACTCCCACTGTAAGCGGACATTATGGGCTAATGGCAGTTAGCATGCTTTTGATGTGGACGTTAGTAGACGGTTATTTCTTGCTGGAGTTGTTTACTACGATATTTTATGAAGGCGTTCAAGTCGCTCCCCCCTTTGCAGTTTCGCTGGTAATGAATTCATTTACAACAAATCTAAATGACAGTTTAATTTCGTTCGAGACATGTCATAAACACTAAATGCTGACAGCCATCCATTCGTAGAAATATTCAAATAATAATAGAATAACAATTTTTTAATCAACGGCATAATTATCATATTACAAACAATTTTAAGTGTCATTTATAAAATGCAATTGACTTTATTGAGTAGGTGAAAAATAAAATATATATAGAACACAAATAGCCACATTAAAAAGAAAAAAATAACAAAAGGAATCACATTGAATGTTGTTGCACAAGCCACTGTTCAAACTCTTATTCATCACTTTGCATCAGTCTTGATCCGAATAATGAGAGAACCATACAATCCGGCCTCCGTTCCATTCATCCCTAAGGCGCTTATTTGAATTTAATTCAATTGCCAGATTTGGTCAAAGAGCTAACATGCACCCTAGGGCAATTAATATCACCCCATTACTAAGTGATCCCTAATTATGTGAAATGATTTAAGACCATAAAAATTAGTCCAGGAACGCCAGAAGTGTGAGGGATGGAGAATTCTTCGCTATGTTGAGAACTGTCGAACTAATCGTTCACAGTGTTGCCCATCGTTTTTTAATTTTTCCAACAGTTGTGTGACTAATAAAATTATATATGACATTTTTGAGGATGCTCTCTGAGTAGATAATCCCTCGCAGAAAATTTTGTGCTGTAAGTATGCAATAGAAAAGGATAAGGGAGTCTAAGGATAAATTTACATACGGTTAAACTAGAGCTATAACCATATCAGTTTAACAGAGGGTATATGTGCGACAACACATCGTTGTAGATAAATTTGTTAACTATCCCTTACTATGCAGACACACATATGCATCTACATCAGATGTAAACGCAGATGGGCTTAAACTGGGGTACATATGTACATACATTTTCTAACCTGAAACAATTCATATTCAAAATACGGGTCGCAGATTAAAAGCCGTGTAAAATAATGATCATATGCCTGATAGTTAAACAAGAAAATTGTTGCGTGTGCTTTATCTTTGTGTATAGTAAAATACGTCGGTTTGGAATTAGTATAATAACTCTATAACACCCTGGGGAATCATTTAAATTCCAACCAGTTTCATTATTTCTTATCATCTCCAAGGGATTGTTGCTTAGAAAAGATTAGACACATTCGTTTAGATTTAACTTACTTACTTAGTTTTTAAATCTTTAATACTTAAAGAAATATATTAAATTATGTTTGTAAATTTTTGGTAGTATGGTGGTATGTTAATATACTTTTAATGTAATTAGAAGTTAAAGTTGCCCTATTTCGTTTGAAATAAATCCCTAATAATCCTAACAACTGACAATTTATTACAGTCGAACATCACCTATATAAGGAAATACTGCCTTTCAGTGAATCAATAAATTCGTAAAATGTGGGAACAAGTAAAAAATAAAATGAAACGGTGTCCCTGCGGACACCATTCAACCGTTCTACGGAGGGTGGTTTTAGGTCTTTATAAAAAATAATTGTTAAAACTAAAGCGAACCAGATGAGGCACACACTACATCTATGAAAACAGGCACATTTATACTTTTTTCAATTGATTAATAAAATAAGACAAGTGGTGCTACACATATACACTAAACGATATACGAGTATGTTTAACTAAACGCTGTAGGTTTCAATGACTAGGACATATTCAAATAACAATTCTGTGTTTACGTTCACATATTAGTTTCGACTGAAGGCAATGGTAAATAGATGTATAGAAAAAAGTGGGCAATTTAATCCCTCCGTATGCTCCCTAAATGCATAATGTAGAGCTATACAAAACTTAATCTTGTTTTCTTTTCCAGTGTCGGCAAACTTATCACAATCACATAATCATCAGCATCATCATCACCATCAGAGCACTGATAAGGATGGAAAAAAGAAACACACGCGTCCCACATTCAGCGGACAGCAAATTTTCGCTCTCGAAAAGACCTTTGAACAAACCAAATATTTAGCTGGACCAGAACGTGCTAAATTAGCGTATGCCTTAGGAATGACTGAATCTCAAGTTAAGGTAATTTTAATCTTCAAAGTTGTTTTTCAATGTCGTTTTAGGAACACATACCTATTATTAAGAGTTTGTCTATAACCTTTACAGCTTATAAATTATTTAAAAGAAATTTAATTCCAAAATCTCCAAAACGTGTGTTCGGGGTAATACCGACAACATTAAGGGTTTGCAGATAAGAGAAAAACAGTCGCGTGACGGACTGTTTTTCCGTGCCTGTTAAAGGCACTCGTAAGTTTTGTTTTTAAAATACATTTGCATATTTATTGAAACAAATCCAAGTGGATTTAAAAACTTAGTTGCCTTAGTTTGGTTCCGCCGCAGTTTATACGTCCACAAGGACTTACCGCAACTTAAAATTGCAAGTAATGTGGGGGTACACATTTTCAAAAAGTTTTCGCCACCCTATTTTTTCTTTTCTCTTGTTATTCACCCCTTCGATGACGACCTCAGATTAATGTCTAATGTCATGGATTACTTTGGAATGTTGCCGTTGGTAGTCACTTACATTGAATGCTAACTTATTCTGTTATATATATATTACAGATAAGAGAAAAACATATATATATATAAGTGTATGTGTATAAATATGTATATAAATAAGTGTATGTATGTAAATATATATATTATACAAACACTCATTGGAACCTCAAAACTGTATTGATCTCTCTATACACAGTACTATTTACTACGAGACACAATTAATACAAAACACTTGTTCTGTATACTTATATATATATACATATACACATATATGCATACCTATACGAGACAAAAAATTTACATTTTAAACTTCCTTATATGCACGCAAAAGCTACCATAAATTAGCAAAAACCATAACTTTGGGTCTTTCAATAAAGGATACGAAACGATACAAACATACAATTCCTATTCCTTAAATTAATATAATTAAATCAGTATTGTACGTTTCCAAGTTAATATGTATTTAGTTTTGGTATTTAGATTTGGTCCAGGAAAACAAGTAAATCAAGGCCGAGATTTGTCAGTTTAGATAATTTTGATTAATTATATTCCCACCTTTTGAAAGGGATGAGCACATCAATCAAAGGTTGTGGTGGTTTAGGGTGTACTGAATGCTTTTTAATTACTCTCCCTGCTTGTTTCTGCAAACTTCTTTGTTCGTATATGCCCCTTTCTGTTACAGCTTGTTGTTATTGAAATTAATTCTTTACTTACTGCCACTAAAATAGGCAAATTTTCTTTGACGTTCGGATTTTTTTATCTGTCGAGTGTTAGTTTATCCATTTTTGGAATGGTGATTGTTTTATTTTGAGTTTTATATGTATGCTGTATGAACATTTTTCTTCAGTTTATACTATTCATTCATGTTGTGAATGATTATTCTCTTACTTTTTATTTTTCTGGAAACATACATGGCCAAATGTCAAAATCATTTTAATTTAATTAATAATTAATAAAATACAATTTAAATAAATATCATTTTTAAATGTAATGTTATCACACCAAGCTTAAAACAAACTGAAAACATTATACGTTTCTCAAGAAATAAATAACAAGAAAATATACAACGAGATACAACTAGTTTTACAAGTGGTACATATACATATTTTCCAAAAAGTGCAATAATAATTTTTTTTTCAATGGACACATGTCAAAATCATTTCAATTTTATTAATAATAATAAAATAAAATTTAATTAAATATCATTTTAAATTTAATGTTGCCACACCCAACTCAATGAAAGCATACTAGTTTTGTAAGTTGCTTTTTAAAAACCATGTTTAAGCATTCTATTCTAAAATGTTTTCCCTCTCCAGGAGCAGGAATTTCTAACGCAGGCTCCTTAATAGGATCAATTTTTATGTAACTTATCTTCTAATCTAATATCGCCAATTAGTGGTCTTAGTGGACTGAAATCCAAATAGTGCAATGCGTTTAGTTTGTCTTGCTATGGATCACAAATCTGACAATCACTTTAATTCTAATTCATTTTATTTTATTTATGTATGAATATATGCTTATATATCCTGTTATAAAATTTATAACTGCATGCGAATTTCTTCATTTATTTTTTCTAATACCATAATTTATTTAACTTTTTTTGTTTGCTTTAAGCCTACTTTAAGTTTTTATACGTATGAATAATAAATGAATATAAATCTGATAGACAGCTTTGTTAATAACATTTTATAGTTATTTGATTCTTATGGAATCTATTATTGTTATGAGCTAAATCTTTTTACCATAAGCTGATTATTAACATATATTAATAGTTGCCATTTGGAAAGAAACATGTTATTATTTCACAAATAAAGGCTCCCTGGCAAACAAGTTCGTTGCCAATATTGATTGAATGGCAGAAATGTCAGTGTTACCAGTGCAGTCATAGAAACATTAAATGCACTTTGCTCATTTGGAAATGTTACAACCGCTTTCGGTCTTCCTTCATAGAATAACCATGGTGTCCACTTCTTTTTTCTTTCATTTTCTTTTTTTTACATTTTTATAAATCACATAGCAATAAAAAATCACTTAAACCATCACTCAAAATGAGATTTATTGCAGTTATTAAAATGTGCGCATACAGACGACGTGCATGTACATCAACCATTCAACCAAAAACGATTCCTTATGGAGGTGGTGCCAAGCGTTGGCTTTGATGGCTCATGTGACTGTCCGCATTGACGGATAGCTGTAAAAATCATGGCGTCCAACAGACAAATTCAGAATTGTTGTTTTACTATTTCTTCCTCTTGTCCGTCTTCCACTTTTTTTTTGTTTTTTTGTAAATATTTATTTGTTATTGGAAGGCTATCTGGGCTCACAGATGTGAATACGTATTTGTAGATTTTCTTCTATACATAAATTATTATTGGACCCCCATCAGCTCTGTTGCCCTTAACAAATTGCACCTTAAATTTAACTAACTTTTATTTTTCATAATCAAAAAAGTATTTGACTGTAACTGTCTGTGGTTTTTACTGCCTCCTCAACATTTATTTATATATAGCTTATGGGGAAATATATAGTGATATAATTGGATACACAGTAGACTACGACCTTTTTTGATGAATAACTGACAAATTGTCAAAACCATAAATTTAAATTCTATTTGATGTTTTGGCAGCTTGGAATCTATATTGAGGTGAATTCTACGGCAATCTACGACGATAAAAACCAAACCGAGACCACTAAAATTTGTTACGCTCTCGACAAATTTCCTTTCAAATGTATGCACATGGAGGTATCTTTGTTCCAAAAAAGTAGTTGCATTCATAGACTATAAGTCCAAGTGAAAAAAAAATATATATGCTACCACCAATAAAAATGCCGATCGCTTTTGATTTATATTGGTTTTCGCAAGAAGGCATGTGCACATGTATAGACGTTTGTAAAAATCCTGATGTATTTTTTTACAATAGTCGGATGGATCATTCTACTGATTTTAAACTTCCTTTACCATGACGGGAATTAGGTGTCGTAAATAAATTTAAGATTGAATGAGAGTGGCTGAAAAGAACAACGTACTGAAGGACGGTGTCTTCAATAAGACATTTGTCTTTAGAATGTCTTCAGAATATATATTTAAATAAATATACATAGAAAACAATAAATAAGTTTGCAAATGAAACTCACCTCAACATTACTACGATTTTGAAGCTATACCCGATCCGTATTTACCTTTTAATAAGACACAAATTAAGTGACAATTTCCTTTTTTTTCAAATTTTAATATTTAATATATGTCTATAACAAATCAAGAGGTGTTTACATAGTTAAGGACTACATATTCATATTCATTGCAAATGTTTGTACATAGATGAATAAGTACGTGTGTGCAATAGTCAGTCAAAAATTAAAAAGCACATCAACACGAATTGAAGGTACTACAAACAATGCATTCGGAATGCCAATTTATTTATTTATTATAGACTTTTAAATTTATCATCCCACTTCTAAGCTTTTTAAGAGATCATTTGTAATTTTATTACCTCATTGGACTTTTTGACCCAAACATACTTTATATCTCTTCGTACCACTGTAATACATACTCATATACTCGTATGTATATGTACGTAGCAATTAGGGATCGGTCGGTTTCTATCATAAATGCTCATTGTTCTGTGTGCCATGCTCACGGAGCTCAATATGATTTCATTGTATGACTATGGATAAAAAGATATACATTAAGTCATTGAAACCAACTTAAATTCAAGTATTCATTCGTTGGCAATCGAATGTATAGAAGAATATTTTTTTTCTGGAAATTATTGTTGCTTTCAGAACTACTGATAAGGTCCAGCAATAGTGAATGAAGTGTAGAAATGGGTATGTGGTCATTAGGCATTTTTTTTATATTTTTTCATCAATTAAACTACAATCCATCATACTTAGACATTCATTTGCTTGGATTATTATTTTCACCCTTTCGACATTAAAAGCTGTAAAAAACGACATGTTAAAGGAAATTAGAAATGGCTTCTAGTAGTTAAGATACATCGCCATCCATCAAGATATAACTGTATGGATATATAACTTATATACATTAAAAAACGGTGAGGTGTGGAGTAATTCATTCATTTATGCAAATTTGTATATGCCTTGAAACAAATTAATTGACTTAATGTATTAGTCCGAAGTCAACTGAAATTTGCCCAATTCATAAGAAAAGTGTACTAAAATTTCAAAAACATATTTTTCTGACTACACTAAATTATAAAATTTCTTTATCATTTATCACATTTGTTAGTGATATTATCTTTTCGGCTTTATGACCGGCTGTCAAAAAGTTTTCTCATAAATTTAAATCACATCAAGCACTCCTGCGGGTGAAGATGGCGATTTCGTTTACATTTGATTATTTCAAAAATATAATTAATTTCATCTTCTTTCTCATATGCGATATGATATGCTTTTCAGTTTTTAGCTTAATATATTTGCATGTCCTCTACAAACGTACACCATTTAGGTATAAATATGTTAAGCAGTAAATAAACCGAAAAATGTTTCATTTAAATTCGTACGCACATAATATTTCAGTTGTGGCTATAGACAAATATCTCTATATGGTGGTTCTACTAGTAGACAATGAGAGGTTGTGACAAATTACAATAATTATTTTCTTTTAAACTTTCAGGTTTGGTTTCAAAACCGGAGGACGAAGTGGCGTAAACGACATGCAGCGGAAATGGCAACTGCTAAACGAAAGCAGGACGATATCAATGACGGTGTAGATGCCGACGGTGATTGTAGTGAAACAATCGACAGTGATTCAGAGAGCCTTGATATGGGCGATTCAAATAAGAAACGGTGTCGAATGGAAGAGGATTTTCATCATAATTAGTGAATACTTCGTGGCCTTTAAAAGGCTGATTAAGATTATAGAATCTTAAAAATAGCATACAACTAACACGCACAGAAAACACAAACATACATTATACAAATAAATAAAACAAAATTGATGAAAGCTTGTATATACTTTAATTTTTACTCTAACTTGTACTTACATTTAAATATTATAAACTATGTATTAAAATCATAATACAAACTTATAGTTATTGAAGATTAATTGTAGAGATATAATGATAAAATGTTTTAATAATAAAACAATAAACACAAGGTAATAAAATAAAAATATACTTCACATAAAACCATGTGAATTGAAAAGAAATCAGCAAAAAATACAAAAATAAATAAGTTAATAATTATGACTTGGACTTTTTATTTAAGTTGGCAAGTAATGAAAAAGATTTATACAAATATTTAATAAAATCTTCACCAATGTGGTTTTTGCTCTTAAAAACCGTTCAATGTATGTCGATTAGAACCACTTGTTCCCGTATACGTAATAACAATTAAAATACAAAACGTCAGAATTTATGGGATGATATTCTCTTCTATTTTATCTTAAGTTTGTACAAAGGTCTACAAAATCGTGTCTATCCGAACTGCAAATCCAAAAGAAAAGAAACATCTCAAGCCTGAGTTCAACACATGTGCAAATTATAAATCACAATTCTGTCCCATGGGCCCGTGTAGGATTTTCTTATTTTACCTACCTAAGAGGAAATATAAGGCTCACACCTGGACATACGGATAAGATATTTTTTGGCACAAGAAAATTCATTTCCTGTCTTTTGTGGGCCTTTGTGCACTGGTTAGACAACCTATTTAACAGATTTGAAATGTAATCCTCCTGACTTTATACCTTTTAAATGACGATGAGCTGGTGATATGTTCCGGCATTTATTGATGCACAATTTCTCATCCTATATAAGGGACCCAAGAAATGAGAAGGATTTTAAGGTTGTTTGTTTTTGTTAAAATTTATTCGTGCCTTTTTCGGGGTTTCCGCATTTTCTACTTTTGTTTGCTAAGATTTGTATATTCTGATGAATGAAAGGCGTAGGCCGGAATAGTAGTGACCGAGCACGTGTTAAATAAAGTGGCCAACAGTTCACCTATCATTCAAAGAAAAACCTTTTGATTTGATTCTTCCATCATTTCATTCCTCCATTATTTCATTACCACTAGTCCGCTAATGGCACCTCTGGAAGGATATACTCCTTGTTTATTGTCCGTATGTATTTTACTACTACCCGTTCTTTATTTTTCACATCTATTTAAACAAATGCGATAATTGTTGTTATTGCTATAAAATTATATATTATTCATTTCTTATTATTGTTTTGTTGATTTATGGTTTATATATGTCAAATAGTTCGTCAATTGTTTTTTTTAAAACTTTGAACGTAAGTACTTCCCGATCACTGTTTTATTGTACATGTCACGTTGTTGTCGTCTTTAAGAAAAATATCCTAACAAAGAAAATCACTAGGTTTCGAGTCTAATTGTTTTTTTTTTTTTTTTTGTAAGTAAGGCGATCACGAATATACATATGCACTATTTTATTTTCTTTCTATGGTGATGAGGAAAAGGAACGAAAAAGTTATATTTCGACTGAATGAATTCTCCAAACTGTCCAATGATCATTACTCATTCAAAGGTGAAAGGTGATTGAAGTAGGAAAGATGCTGTGGCCCTTGTGGGTAGGTAGCTAACAAGCAGCTTGACGTGACAAAATAAAGAATTTCCTTTGACGCTAATGAAGGATGACTGATTTTTATTGAAACTGATCATTGAATTGATAATCATATTTTTGAATCTTAATGGTACGTTTTGTGATTTTAAGATATACGACATAACACAGAACCTTAAAAACAAATTGCATTCTGAGATATAAATGTGAACTTGAATGCAATGGCTTAGCTGACTATATAATGAGCTCTACAAATAACCGATTTTTATGCTGATTTTTATATCACCCTTAAAATTTGACTACATTTCTTTTAAATATGCTCAAAAAAGGGATTCTCCTAGGTATGATAGATCAAAGTAAAGTTATTTTATAACTACCGCTAGCCTTTTTTTCTGAAATCATTGACGTGAAGTTTATTGCATTGAACGCCCAATTTCAGTACTTTATTGCAGAATACTATGCCGCAATTCACAATAATACGGATCTTTAAAGGGTTAAAAAAGGATAGATACTTCTCCATTTTTGCAAGGAATCAAGACCAAATGGGGAAGCGATTTTTGGGAATATTTGGCATTTGTCTTTGCCTTGAATTATGCAACATTTAAAGTATTCGTTTTATGTTGTCCTTAAAATGCAAATTTTTTTTTTTTTCAAAAGAATAATAATAAACAGCAATAGAAAGATCCTAGAGCATAGCAGTCTTTATAGGCCTATAGCTGGCCTTCTACAATAATTATAGCTTTAACTTTAAGAAAATATAGTAATGCCATGTTTTCTGCTTCAAATTGTTATGTAAAATTCCCTATGGTGATGAGTTCAGCCACATGAGTTCAACACTAACAACCAGACCTTGCGAACTCAGTGCGAACTTCAGCAAATTCGAAATCAATAACAGATTAATTTCGTCGATAGCTCGCTGGTATGATATATAAAACCAAGTGTTGGGGATGACAAAATAACATAGACATCCCCAAAATCATTGCCGTCGCTATCAACGTTATATTTGGGTTGGTTGCAATTTCTGTGGACAGTGAAGGCTCCGTCAACGAAAACGAAAATGACAACATCCTCGAAGTTGACAACGAGAACACAAAACTCTCAAGCTTAATGAAGTGGAGTACATCGTCCCTATGTATTGTTCATTCTATAGTCTCTCTTATTCCAACACACATTTTTTCTCTTTCACTCTAGGACATTCTCTAATAAATCTGCAACACAGTGAATGAATTTTACTCTAAGGCTTTTATTTAGGCATTCAGGTTTCCTTAGTAAACCTAACGTTCTTTATTGTTTCAGAATAGGGACAAAGCAAACACTAAGAGCCACCAACAATATTGTTTCAACCCCCATGCGAAGAGTAGTAAGTAAAACTGAATTAAGCCACGCCTCTGAGGAGTGTCTATGTTGAGCGGGTTTTCTAAAATGGCTCCCGAATCCAAGAATGGAATTTGGTGAATTTGGAATAATTTCTCGTTCTATTTCAGTTGTTCCACATCACTTTGAAAAGCACACCAAGGATAACAATATATTACAATAACAACAATCACACCACTAGTTTCGTCTACGACGTTGACCGGGAGTCCATTTAGGGTTTATTGTTTGATGATTTGAAGGCATTTGTATTTAGATATATTTTGTTTGTCTTTTATTTTGTACTTCGCAGTTGCGGAAAGAGTTGTCTTGTAGAATATTTTTAGAGGATGTTATTATGTACGCGGTGTTATGCGCTATTTTTAGATAATGTTCAGGTAGAGCAAATATGACTAGATTAAGATATTGTGCACGGATGTATTATTGTGATAAAAACACACGAATAGATAAATATTCTCTGTTATTATTTTTTTTTTAATTGTAAACAAAAATTTACTACTTGCGATTTTTTCACATTTAGAAGTAAAAAAATAAATTTAAAAAGCAATGCATTCCAGATAAAAAAATTGAATTTCTCAATTTCACATTAGAGTCACCGAAACATCTTAAACAATTGTTATTGCAACAGTAATGATTGCTCATGGGTATAAAAGAATTAAGTTTTTTGTTACTTTTTGAAAGTAAATGTCAAATACCCTGAAATGTGAATTCTTTTCCGAAGAGTTGATAATGGACAATGATTCAAATAAATGACAAAACGATCGGGTAATTTATGGTCGTTTAATTTAATGGGTCGGGATGAATTTCAGTATGCATCGGGGGATTAATATGATGATGCGGATGCTGTACTCTCTCTATTAAAGGATATACATCCCTTATTTCCATTAATTTTATTACATTCTTAATATTTGTGCATGCAAACAACAAATGTTTCAAATACAGAAGCTATGTGTTATGCAGAGGCAAAAAATTCACATATTTTGAGAAATATTAAGCGATTTAGAAATTGTATTTGGAGTTCATTGACTATTGATGTAGACGAACAAGTTGTTATGTGCACATGTTACGATTTTTACGAGAGCGATCTGTTCAGTATACACTTCCTTTATCTTTTGAGTTTTAAGTTAAGTTGTTTCTATAAATTTGTTTTTATTCTATTATATATAATGTCTGAAGGAAAATATTTGTATTATGAGAGAAAGCAGTTAGTGTGTTCAGAATTTGAAATAATGCAAGCAGCTCACAAAGCAACCTATGCGGGAATGCATAGGAATGAACTCCTCGCATTGTTTTACTGTATTTTTTCGACCTTATCAAAGGGAAATAACAGCATAGCTTCTTTTGTCCTTAGTGCTCTAATTATCAACCAGGGATTCTACGATATTTTGGGCCTAGCCATCCGAAATGTGTCCGTACGGCTACGTACCGTGGCATAGCGTTCAAGTTTGTCTTCACCTTTATATGATATTCTTGTAAGTGATCTTAAGCTTGATTAGGATACAGAAGTTGAAGTTAATGTTATTGTAAAATTGTATCATATGAAAACGTAGTTCTGCCGTAAATTTATGCATCTCGCTTGGTCTTTTCAAGAATATTGTTAACACCACCTTATGTTGTCTTAAACCTTATTCTATAATAAAACTGACTTTATTAACGAAGCTACACAGCATGTTGCGCGCTTTGTTTTGATCCTTCACCATTAAAAAAGTTTAGCACCTCTTATGGTAGACATGTACGGACACGAAGGAGTTCAAGTACCTTTGATAAAATTCACTAGCTGACATAACGCTTAACTAGTTCCTAGTATCAAGAAACAATAAGGAGAATCCAAAGACAGCATACCAAACACAGCAATCAAACAGTTTTCAAAGGCATAGCCAAACGCTACATTTGTTTTAAACCACTTAGAAACCACCACTAGAAAAATAATTTTCTGACTTACAATAACAGGAAAAAGAATAAACTAATTGCCATATTATTCTTTTGTTATCATATTTCAATTTCATTTTGCTTAACCTGAAAACTGTTAAGGAAGGGAAACATCAGTTTCAAATTCGGAGTAAAATATGTTGGTATATTCAAGCATAAAGTAACATTATGAAACCGCAAAGCAAACAGTTTTCATATTACGTGGAATTTTGTTATTGTCTTTGGTCTTAATTTTCTTTCATCTACGCATACAGTCTTGCACTTACACGCATCATCCCTTACATGTAGTTGATAGTTTATTACTTTTCATATCCACAATCTATGGAGAAAGACCGACTACTGCAGTTACTCTGAAAGCATATTGAAAGTGTGCGTTTAAACCGTGTCCTGCCCCTTTCTTGAGCCAAGAATACAATAGTGTCATTGGAGAATTCAGTTGTTTTTACGATTCTGTTTTTCTCGATAATGCTTTTAAGGTTTTTATTATATGGCTTTTAGCAGACATGTGTGGATGGGACCGCTCTTGTATGTGTTAATTGGATTAAAATAAAATATAAAACTAAGAATAGTTTGGCAATTTAGTCTTTGCTTGTATTCGTTATGAACTATTTCACATTTATCCTAATTGCTTAAAAACGAAGTGTTTCGTTGGTGTTTGCCAGTTCCTCACGATATTTTCCTACTACCATGCATGCACTTTGTCGTTAAGTGGTTATTGCCAAAGTGGAAACCATAAATTTTCTACCGCTTAAAACCGAATGCTTCTTACGTATTAAATTAATGTGTTTATGTAAAAATGGAAGAATTTCATTTTTTCTTTTATTAAATTGACAGACAAATGGATAACTACATATATAGCTGACTCCATGTTGGCTATTTGTTTCGTGTGATAAGTCGTAAAGTTTGCAGTAGTAATTGATGAAATAAGCTGATGATACACAAAAAAAACCTTGCATTACTTTCAGAACACTTCATCAAATAATTAAAACTCCTTACATAAATTAGTCATTAATTTCGAAAAGTATTACAAACCAAATGTAACAGAACGAATAAGCAAAAATGAACAGCAGACAACTGAACAGTGCACAGTTTTCCAGAACCCTCATCAAATTTTGTCACCGCCAAATAATTACAGATCGTTATAATTGGTTGCAATTCATATGAACTCAGTTAAAAGGTAAATAGGGTAATTTGTCTCCCATATTAGTAAGACCAACAAAAGAATAGAATATTTTCCTTTCTATCATTCTTTTACAGAAGTTTTATTTCGCCTGGCATTGTATCGTCGCCTGAATTATTATTTAACAATAAAAATCCGGTTGCAGAAGGGATCGAGTGTGAGTGCGAGAAGTCAACGTGATTACCGACAATAATACCTCGCATGTTATACCGACAATAATACCTCGCATCTCATAGAAAGAACCCTAAAATGATATGGGTAAGTACTGCAGATGGTGATGGATCACATGACAACGAAACACACACACACACATATATATATATATAGATATATATATACCAATTTTGGGAAAAAGGATGTCCGGTGGTGACTTGTTTCGTACCTGCAGCAGTCAAGATCCTTTTGTTTGCCAATTTTCCAATTGATTTAATTCTGGTTGAAATACATGTACAATGCCCACAGGGGAAATTTCAGAGATGCGTTGTCGTATGTGATCTGTATTAGAAGAAAGAAGTAATTTATGTGCACGAAATGATAATACAGGTAACCCTCCTATAACGCGGTACTTCTATAGCGCGATTTCGCTACAACGCGGTTTGCGAATTGCGGAATGTTTCCTATAACGCGAATCCTACAACGCGATTTTTAAGCATTTTTTAAATATATATTCTATAAACTATTCTATAAACACACAATTATCAAAAATTACTTGTGTATATGTGTATATCTATTATTCCTAGTCTCATAAAGAAATAATAATATGTTTGTATTATACATATGTACATACTAAAAGTGTTTGAATGTTTGTATGCACTATGGAATTTTGCAAACCGCAATTTTTTCAATCATTTACACACACGTTTTAAGATAAAACAAGGGGTTTCCCCGAAAATTAACTCTTGAGAATTTAACTCTTGTAAATGTAGAAATAGACAAATAGAAAAATATCTTTATAAAAATAAAATTTTTTTATTCGATGAAAGGTCTAATATAATTAATTCGGCTGAGAAAATTTTAACATGTTACTTGCGTGATATTGTATAAGAAAAGGAAAAATGGAGGAAAAAAAAGTTTCCTACAACGCGGAGTTTTTCAGGAACCAATTAACCGCGTTGTAGGAGGGTTACCTGTACCTTGTTTGAACATATAAGCAGTAGGGTTGGGGACTCGTTGATCTTTTGGAATAAATACTGTAACTAGTTTATCTAGATAATTACTAGGAGATTATTCACTTATGTAACTAACTTTGCTCTGAAATTAAGAAGAAAAATAGAAATAAACCATCTTAAGACTTATGTATGGAACAAATAGAGGTCTAACGAAGGTACTTTTTTTTATTAAGAATCAGTTTATAATTTTTTAACAATAAGTCCATAGTCGACTGTGAATAATTTGTTAGTAGCGTCCTCTGTTTTCACGTTGATCAATTAAAATACTACAAAAATGAATATTTCATACGTCGAAAAAACTAACTATTTTAAATCTCATTTTGAACTCTGTAATTGTTTGAACCAAAACATCAAAATTAAACGAAAGCACAGGCACGCGGCGATACGTAATGATGTTAGGGAAACATAATCTTATTTCAAATAAAAGATGTATGCTAGATTGGAATTACAACTTGCAAACAAGGAACTATTAAGAATTAAATGGTGATTTTATTATGCGTAACCAACTGTGAAAGTACCAAGCACAGATTCCCACCGTACGAACTGCCACGTGGCCGATCACGTGCCACCAACACCAAGAGTATTGTCGTACAAATACCGCAAAACAACTTGATGAAAGTAAAGCCAACTCTTAGCAATTCTCTATTTCAGTGGGGTGAATAATTGTGGCATAATCATGTCCTTATTGGCGTGAACATGGTTGAGTTAAGCGGAATTCGAAATTAAATATTTATTAGATGCAATTGATCAATATTTTTTTTTCGGACAACTGTGGCAGCTCTTTTCAATCCTGGTCACATTAGGGTATATTTTAAGGTTCAAAGGTCCCTAGAGAAAAAAACGAGGTGAAACAGGACATAATGCCAAGAATAACCCAACTTAGATGTGTTTTAATGTAAATGGACTTACAAATTATTAAACTGAAAAAACACAATTCTGTAAAGATTTCGGCAAAAATCTATGAAATACAATTTAATGAACTATGTGAATCCGTTGCTGGCTTCTTAAGGGAAACATTTGATTCGGTTTTTATTTTCATTTCAGGTGTTTACATTTAAGGTCATAAAACGAGCGATTCAGGCTCTAAACCCTCTATCTGACTAATATATTTCTATTACAAAAGGCCTATGACTTTGAATTTGACTGTTTTATTTTCCTTAATATTGTCATTATATGAGTGTACCTTATGGATGTATGGTTCCAAGGGAAAATGGCAAATTGGCGTATTGTGCGTATTGCATAGAGATTACTTTGCATTTTTGTGATCTTTCTATATTCTGACGTGCGAATTTTTATGACTTAAAGGACGCATAATGACATTATTTTTAGCCTGGCATAACACGGTACGGTATATGGACGTGACCATATGTTTGAGCTGTAAATTTTATACGACTGTTGGTTAGTGTTTCGTATTCTCTGCCTTTATTTTGGTTATAGTCGGCAGCGATTTTTGAGTCGATTCGCTGAGTTCGTTGTTTGAGAGTGTAACATAACCTGCTTACGGGTAGGCGCTTACATTTACGTGTATAGCTTTTGCGGGACTATTGCATACATATGTTCACTTGCAAAGCTTTTATGTGTTGTTGCTTTAAATGCCGATTTGTTCCAAGACCTATTGCGGTGGGTTCAAGATTAAACAAATCTCCGGATTTTATGGGTTTATTGGTGAACCACTTTTGGTTCAAATAACAAATATATATTCAAACCTCCCTCTTTTTGTTTTTATGGACAGGATGTTCGCGTTCAATTGAATTTTAATTCCAAGGTTTCATAGAAATAGAAATCGCACTGTGATATCAGGAATTATTGTATATTTTAGAGAATTATTATTATATTATATTTGTAAAAGAACTTAAAGAACAGATAAGTTTATACTTTGTATGTTATAAATTGTATATGCTTAAATTGTAGGCAAATTATATAATAAATAATGAAATGTATTCACTGTTCCAGTATATAAGCTTAGTTTCCAATTGCAGAAGGCTTAGCTTCTAAGTAGCTCAATACAGTCCACTTCTTTCAGTGCCATTAGTCTCAGAAGGCGCTTTATTCGTAAAATTTTCAGTAGATTTAGTAAGTTTTGTAGTAATTACTCTCACAAGTTCCAAGGGTTTTAATACTTTTGATACAAATAGTTCATATTCCAGTACCTCACATACTGGCCTATATTAATTCATTTCTTTACTTGGTAATAATTTCAGTAGACTTCGTGGATTCTGTAGCACTAGTAAAGTTCCAAGGGCTTTAATACTTTAGGTACACATAGTTCATTTTTCAGTAGCTAATACATTGGTCTATTTATTTATTCATATTTTTACCTCTATATACCGACATTTACATAAGTATAATTAATTGCTTTACTTTAATTATACACTTATTACACCATCTCTGCTTCTTCATTTCCTTTCTGACCGGTGTCGTTTGAAATCACTCTATAGAAAGATCAGTTGCCCCTTTCGAAGAAATTACACTTATTAGTTTCCATTTTTGCACCATTCCCCTTTCTCTCTACCCATCAGACTCTTTTTTAAGTTTTTTAATTCCTTTCGGAGTTATTCTTTCCTTTACTCCTAAGTCCTAAGTAGTATGTTGTACATTCGGCGCCTCACAAGCAAGAGGTCTCAGGTTGGATTTTTTCACCTCTTTCGAGTTGCTGCCAACACTCAGACAGCAAAAACTGTAATATGGTAGAATAAGCTTTCAAAATTTTGCCATTCGGAGTAGACACATACTGTAGATTCCCTGTAGATACTGGAGACATATATTTGAAGAAAAATCATTAGACTAAAAGACAAAACATAGATAAATCAGATAACGTTTAACAGCATATTTAAAATAAATGTTTAGTAGATAAGAGTTTGAAAAAAATATAATTTGTATATTCTTGTAAAAAGAATATTTAAATCATCAAGGAATCCTTTAATCCATACTTATATCGTATCAGAAATATTGATTTCATGTATTCTTTTTTGTGAGTAATAAATGCATTGTGGGAGAGTATAAGCCCCAGTCAACTACATTTTCCGTTTGGTATTTAACACCCCTCCTAAGTATAACTATAAACAATCCACCCCAAAAATTTGGCACCCAAAACATTATATTATTCTTATTTACCCTTAACAAGACAAGTGCAACCCTACTTCGCTAATATCATCACTCGTACGCCCAAATGAATTGTATCCCTTTTTGTTGCGCTCAATTTAGTAAAGTCAAACACTTGGTTGACTTTTTCTATTTAGCTTAGTGGAAATCTGTAACCGAAACAAAATCTATACCACAACAAGAAGGGGATGAAAATACAGATCGCGCCTTCATGTCCAAAGCATAATACCTATAGGACTATCAAGGCATGATATAAAGTACGTATAACGTACTTTATAGAAAATTAATTCAATTGCCGGCGTTCGTTACGTTAATATTCACGCAGAACATGATGACATTGAATTTAGGGTACAATTTTTAAAGGAGAAGTATAAATATAAACTACAGTATGACATTAAAACTTTCTAACATTTGTGAATCGATAACAAAAAAGGATTTGTTACTTTATTACAATGGTAAATATATCTGAAGATATTTAATTTTTTTCTTTGACAGTTTTGAGTACTTATTTTCGTCCTTCCATCTCTTCTCTCCAAATTCTCTATGTTAATTAAAACTAAGGTGACCTCTGTTGCGCTACCACAATCGTGCTTAAATGATTTTGAAATTCCATCAACACTAACACGATAAAAAATAACCCACTCAGTACTTTCCTCCTAAAAACACTAAGAACGTTTTTTTACATTCTTACAGCGTTATTTTTATTTCGTGATACTTAGTGCACAGGGATAGCTATTGTAAATAGAGTTTTGCACGATCTTCTCAAGATATATTATATGATATATCGCTACCGACCTTCATCGACACGGAAGATTTCCTTATCAACATGTGCGGCCTTAAAGCCAACAAATAATCGATATACATTTATTCAATTTGTTCTAAATTTTTAACATCAAAAATGTTGAGCAGAATGTATCCAAGACCGGTGCCGGCAACCTTGCTTACAGCGAGAATAGTAGGAACCTCTTGCATGCTTTGAAACTCACCAATAACTACTTTTCATCTGACTAACAATTAATACATACTTGCAAAAAGTTTAAGCACCCTTAACTTATTAGCTGCCACTATGTTCACTTTTTGACACCAGTGTTCGGATAAAGTCAAACGAATACAAATAAAATAAGGATTTCAATAATAATAATAGCAGGATTTCGTCCTTAACACATGTACTACCCTATTCCAGTCCCGGTATCGATTGTTGTTGCTTTTATTTAAGAATGCATCTAGAAAGGGGCTAAATAAGAAGCACTTGTTTACAGGGAAAACGGTACTCGCAGTGAATGAGAAACACATGTATAGCTTTGTCGGTATTCTTCGTATCTAACTCGGAACCCACAAAAGCAGATACGAATATAATTTGGGAGTGTGCGAGCATTAGCCTGCGTCTTCCGCAACCTGTCACATTTCTTGTCTTTGTGTATGCGAAGTGCGGTTGTTTTTTTTTCTTCAATTTAAACGCTGAGCTATTTGGATCTTTTACAGGGGATAATGATGACATAAGGGAAAACCACCATTAAAGATGGGGATGAAAGCTCTTGTGAAACATAAGGAGGGAGAACTATGGTATGGATGAAAAGATAGATGGTGGTAGAAAATTGTTGTCACAGTCATTAGAACACCGTTAAAAATTTGTAAGCCAATCAAATTTGTCCAGGCTTGCTCCATAAGTAGAAATGAGACATTAGCTTTACGATCCATTATATTTTATGCATGTTCTTAACTACTGTCGTAGTGTTGATAGCCCTGATCTAATTTATAGAGCCACCAGTTAGTAAGTGAACTTTATTTTCCACAGAATCATTTCTTTCTAGTAAAATGTCTACTTTAATTAAGTTTACATTTGATGGATTACCCGTTTCGCAGTAATGCTACGCAGCTTCCGATTTCAACAACTTAATAAGAAATAATAAATCAAACCAAGTACTTACTGCAGAGTAAAAACAAAGAAATAAGAAAAAAATGAATATTTGTAGAGAATGAAGAAACCATTGGAAAAAGAGAGAACAAAATTATTCTTTTTATGTCACTGGCAAGTGTCACCTCAAACTTTTAATTAAACCTCCTGACGTGTTGCTTTAAAGAGTGGGTCAGGGGATGTGGCGGCTAAAAACACATCGTTTTCTTTAAATTGGACTACCCTCACTTAGACATTAATTAAAAAATAATTTTTCAGTCGTATTTTCTTCTGCTTTATAACTTTTATAGCCTTTTAATTATTTCTTTCCTAAATATTTTGAAAAAAAATTAATACCTGCAAAGAAATTGTTTAACCATGTGTTACTTTGTTGAGATTAATTTAATGATACATGAGCATATATGGGGAGGTTATATGATTCAATATATATGACAGAAGTATAATTAGCGCTTTTATTTTTCTACTTTAATTGATACATACTATGACTTTTTCTTTGAAAATAGAAAAATAGTTATAACAATACAAATAATACAGTTAGGTTCCTACATACTACACTACATAAAACATAAACCACAAAACTTAAGGAAAATCGGACAATAGGAGATGTTATCATTGCTTCTTTCTTAATTCTTAATTTGCCTCACAAACTGAAATACTAATAAAATAACGCTACATTATGAAGATACGAAGAGATATAAGATAGCTGCCGGTAATGTGAGCCAACCATAGAAAGAGCTGAATGGTTTTATTTTAATTAAATTAATGTTTATGATTGCCATCATGTTGAAGCAATTTGTATGTATATTCGGAATCATTAAAAAAATATAGCTAAAAGAACAATTTCAAAGCGCAACATTAAAAAAATTTAAAAAAGGGAAAGGAAGAGGATATTAAAAAAATAATACCCTTGGAAAATAATGTCAACCACAGAGTATAAACTTTGTAAACCGAGAGCAAGTGTTAAACCCAGGAGTACTGCGATGGAATCTTACGGATCTTACCCTTTCATATTTACAGATTAAATGAAAGAGGTAATATAAAACAAAATTTGTATAATTTTAAAAACATTTTTCCCTTCCTTGGTGAACCGTTATCATAAGGAATTTCAGGGTTTGCATTTTTTACATGGTAATGCAAATGCTGATCAGGAGTAATATTCCCCGTAAGACTAATTAAAAATAAACAACAAATAGTAATGGTAGACTTAAGCGATAGTTAATTTTCTAAATTTAGAATAACTTCATATATTCTAAATCTTTATCAACTGTAACAAACTTGGCGACCACTGACGTATTTCGTGTAAGTCTTGAAGAGGTTTACTTCCTCCAATTGCTCAATATTTTAAGTAATATGTTTTTCTCAATTTTCACCATCCGTAAAAGTACCCTCGCCAACTGATGCAGGGTTAGTTGTTAAATTAGAAGTATTTAGGATTATGGAACATCATAAATTCTACCAATATTCATGCCAATTACAATTACAAACTATGCCCAGCATATGTGCGGATAAGCTTGGGTAGGTAATTTTATACTCAGTTGAGGAACGCTAAGATTTCATTACAAACAATCCTACCAATTTCTATACTCATATCGATAGTAAAAGGAAGAATAGCTTGCAGTGATTATTATCCCAAGAACCCAAACTGACCCTATTAAGCCGAATACGATCAAACCGAATGATTCATTTTGGAAAAGGCAAAAACATTGTGAGGGTGTTTTCCTTAATAAGCGACGGTACTTATGCAAATGATATTTCTAAGAGGAGAAGTTGTGTAGTGGTATATTAGATATGATACTTTGTGCCAAGCCTTTGCTGACGAATCAAGAAGCATTTATAAATAAAGAAACCCCACAGCCCTGGTGCTACTGCTCATTTGTTACATGCGGACATGATATTTCAAAATTTGTATACCGGAGTCCGTTGTCAATTCCATATGTTTCATCCACAGCTCCGCATAAATTCCTCCCCCAATAGCAGTCAATCAATTTATGCCATTCACACGGTCTATTCAAATGTGAGTCCAAACTTTTTTGTATGACGCATATGCTGCTTCCTGCATTATTTTCTAATACGACTAATCTTGTGACGGAAAATTGCATTATCAATACCCATAGTGGAACGAATTACATGCAATTTTTATCCCTTATTGATACATAATGGAAAATATACATCCCCGTCCATTATTTGCCATCTAAATAAAAGAAAAATAATCCAGAGACACAGTTTTGATTTAAATTTCACCTTTATCTTTGCCAAATTTTCAAATAAATCTCTAAGTAATGAATGAAATATGATGACGTTTTCTCAGATACTCGCAGTGTGGGTGGCATAAATTTATGCACAACTATTGTTGGGAGAAATCAATTCTGTACACGTTATCGAACTGTGGGGTGATGGCACTCCCTTAGAGAATGGCCAACATCTAAATATTTCGCCGTGATATATCGGGATATGAAAAATAACAAAAATTCAATGCATCTGGATTTTCAGATATCTGTGCTAGGTTCATACTTGTGTTTTGAGATGAAACAGAACGTGGTTCGTGCCACAATTGCTTGATTTATCTCCTGAACACTTATACAAATTTAACCCTGGATTAGCAATAACAGATTCCCATGAGAAACATGTTTTATGTTTTGAATGACAGGCTGATACTCTGATGTTTCAGCTTTTTATGAATAATACATAAATTATAAAATTTATAGTATCAGGATTTAATTAAAAATATAACTATTTGTTTTATTTTTTTATATTTAAATAATCCACTTCAACTACTATTATGAAGTATAAGTTTATTCACAAGAAGGTAGCCATTAATAAAAAAAAATAATTTGCATTATAATATAATAAAAAAGGTACAACACAGAGAGTTGTGCACACAACCATATTTGGAAAAATATCTTAAGCTGGTGATGATAACTGCGAACACCATCTGGAAATCAACTTAGCTATAAAATATGTGTACAAATTACGGAACAATTCTAATGGGAAAACCACCATTCTAACAAGTATCTACCATTCCATTCTTCAAATAAAATGACAAGCAAAGATGATGAGTACGAGATGACGAACGAGATACGAATCTTAGCGGGAGTTCGTGTAAATCCTCTGTAGATGTGGGGGATGAAAAGAGGATGGATATCACGTGCACGTTTTGTCTTTATTCAAATATAATCGAAAAAATTAAATCACTAAAACATTTTTTTGCATTAAGACTGTCATTTTCAAAATTGTAAATCACACATACATAACATAATTTGAACGTATTTTAGGGACATACGATACGGTAGAGAATATTTTTAGAAATCTTGTCCCCTATATGAAGGACTCGGACACATGCAATTTTCAACGCTCCAATCTCCCAAAAAAAAAATACATTCCGTTTAGAAAAAAACATTACGATAAAAAGGAATCATATAATATAGAAATTAACTTGCTAGCAATAGTGTACTCATTCGAACGTATACATTATTTTCCTTCAAGAAATTTGTAAATGATTACATATTACACAAAATTATTACAGAAAATTATTTTCTACATGTTTATTACCTCGGTACACATCTGCATCCATTCTCACCATTCTGAAGCGCATAAAATGATAATTTAATTACATAAAAGAAAGGGCATCATGTGACACTTTTTAATGGAGAAAGGTTGCCACTCGGGTGCTGTAAAGTTATCATTTCATAATTGTGTTGTGAAAATGTATTGTAGGATTAATCAGTTTTAATATTCTGATAGTTTAATAAATGTTTTCAATAAGAAATGGGAGTATTTTTGATGTCATATGTTAACTCCACCATGGTACCATCTTTCCTAACATATCACACGCTAGCAGGAAACTGAAGCACATGTTTCAATTATTATTCTCCTTTATTTTGTACGTGCTATAACACAAATTCACATCATTTTGATAGCAAAATCAAAATCACAGTATGTGTCTATATACCAACAATGTTAAAAGTCATCATTTGGTCATTACCCAGCTATATTTTACTATTCACAAGTGAGCTGTAACACATGGTACACGACTGGCTTTATTAAACAGGGTGGCTAAAAATGGTTTGTGCCTCTTACTTAACAATCGCACAAGAGTAGGCGGTCTTACAGTCGTTACATTGTGAAAATGAGAAAGAAGTCCAAGACAAGAATGAAGTTACTCAAATAAAAAAGTTGGCCGTGAATGTGAGTATAGCACATAACCTGCACTCTTCGTAATCAAAAACTTCTAGTATACTACAAATTGATAAACGTAAAAAAGCAATACACTGAAAATTATATATAAAAATAAATCAAATATTTTATTTTCAAGATATTATTCAAACAGATAATTATACTTATTATGTATATGTTTGGCTGTGTCTCAAAATTAATTTCTGCTAGTGTTCTTTGCTAAAATTTAATGAGTGGTTCTTTCATCTACTGTTACCTTACGTATGTACCACAGACAAGTATACACAGATGCTGTTTCGAAAGCTTTTAATAATAGAAAGAGAAGCAGCCAGCTGACAAGGATTTATATGGCGTGTGATCAGTAAACTGTGTGGTTGTATTTCTTATATCGAACTATGGTACATAAAGGGTTTGTATGACTACTTGTATTTTTGTGTATTTTCATTAAAAAGTAATATACTTGTCTGTGACCATATAAGAATCATTATGAAAATAGGGTTTGTGTTTTTGATAAGACTATATCACGGACACCTCTTACACAGCCAACAAACCAACCAAAATAAGTAGAGGTTTCTGTCTTCAATCATATACATTGACAATGTTTGTCAATGACTCTTCCCCATAAGAAAATCGCTATTTACAAAAAGCTTTTTCATTCAATTATAACCTTTCGTTAAAAACAGCATATTCGTTTAGAAGTTTAGATATTAGTTGCAGAAGTTTTAGGGCAAATAAGTAAAAAATTTCCCTTTCTCCTTTAATGAGTTTCATGTGTAGAATAGGAGAAGAAACTATATGCAGTAATTCATATAATTTATTTCTAAATTAAATGATTTCACGATAAAGTCCATAACCGAAATTGAAACTGTCAAGTAAGTTTGTAGATCAACCGAATATGTTAAAGTCGCTAAAGTAATATTGATAATAGTTAAAAAAATTCAAGCAGTATGCTAGTAAGGATGAAACATTGACTTTTCGAAAGAAAAACAAAACTTGGACCATATTCTCGCAGAATTTCTTGCGCTTCTTTCATACCCTTCAATAAAGCCTTCAAGATAGCTGAATCAATGTTCTCTCAAAACTCGGTGGATAATATCTTTCTTTATCTCAAACTCGGTGGATAATATCTTTTGGAAGTCCGGCACTTTTCAGTTCTCAATTCAGTTGTATTTTTTGTAGATCAACCGAACATGTTAAAGTCGCTGATGTAATATTGATAACAGTTAAAAAACAAATTCAAGCAGTATGCTAGTAAGGATGAAACATTGACTATTCAAAAGAAAAACAAAACTTGGACCATACCTACTCTTTTATTAAACTTTTCTTATAAACGTTCAATTATTTTTGTACTTCCCCTCAATGTCATATTCTCGGAGAATTTCTTGCGCTTCTTTCATATCCTTCAATAAAGCCTTCAAGATAGCTGAATCAATGTTTACTCGGTGGATAATATCTTTTGGAAGTCCGGCACTGTTCAGTTCTTGTAAAACCTCTAATCGCAACTGAACACAGTCAATTGTATTTTTTGGATTGTTGAATTCGATTGAACCGAGCTCGTTTACTTTAAATACAATGGGAAAGTAAATATTTAAGCAATGCATTATACAAATTGGAGAAACCCACTTTTTAAAGAAAGGCGCATTAATTTATCTCGTATAGGACTTGAATAATCTGAAAGGACACTACACATAACAGAAGCTTGGTTCTTTGGTAAACCTAGCTGCTGCAATTCTTCATTAAATATACACCCTTCTGTACTATGTCGTGCAGCGCTAATTAATAGAAAGTTTATACAGGCGACCGCTGATTTTCCATCACCTTCCAATGATGAAGTTACGGATCGTATATTATCTTCCTATTTGAATCAAAAACAAATTAATTTATATAATTATTATTTTTAAAAGTGTATGTTTACCGAAAATTCTTCATCAATAATCTTTTTAGCTACAATGGAAGCTAGCTGCTGAAGCTTTTTGGCATTCAATATTGAAATAGTTGATATTATTTCAGCAAGTATCCAATCTGGACAGTCTCCATCTCCACAAAAACGGAATTTCTGTATTAAAGGAAAAGCAAATCGAATAAGCCCAATTAAACCTTAACGCTCGTATAAATATTAAGTTATATTCTGATTATCATTAAAGCTAACGACGCTCGAATACGCATTCCATTTGATTCGTATCTATTTTTCCCTTTTATGACCAAAAATTGAGTAAACAATTTAATTACAGAGCAGCAATGTTCTCAAATACCCGCGCATTAAGCTACTCATGTAAAACTGTGTACTTAAACTCATTCTAGCATATGTATGTTCTTAAAGGGTTGTTGGTGCTATGCATAGTAGCACTGCGCTTTATACCAAGAGAGAAATATTCAAAGGAAATAATGTTGGCCCTTCGGGACTTGTAATTGGCAAAAATTAAAAATTACATTTGCTTCATTCGGTGATTCAGGGAGTATGTTTGTTTGTGCAAGAAACCAACCAGTCGTACATTCATCTATCTTTGATATTTATTGTCCAACAATTTTTTCGTCTCTCTCTTTTATATAAGCTGGGTAAGAGTTAGCTCTGTCATCACTGTTTCGTTTAATTGAGCGCCTTTCACAAATAAGATGTGTTCAAAAACATAAAATAATGAAACGACTTAGAAATAATAATTATTTCATTACGAAGAACAGAAAAACGTGAAAAGGCTGCTGTCGCGTATTTCCACTTTATAAATGCCACTGCTTGAAAAAGGTAATTAAACAAGTGCGGAGGATGATGGAAGTAGTATCTGGCGCTTACTCGTACTTCCTATAAAAGTAGGGATTTAGAATGAAAGGATCACAGTTGCCTTTAAGAAGCTGGTGATTCAGCAAGTGAACAGTAATTTATCTTACATACCTTAAGGTGTATATTGAGTGTATATTGACACTATTACCGGTAAACGAAATATAGTTACAATAAAAATCTTTATAAAATTGACTACTACTAGTACCAACTATAAGTGGTTAATGAATTTTAATCAATATATTTGAAACAGAGAGGAAATGCTTGTTTTAATAAGTTACATTTTTTTTTTATTTAACAGGATGAGGATGCCAACAAAGATTGTATCAGTGTTTGTATTACTTGCACTATGTTACAAGTCAACAAATACAACGGAAGTTATTCAAAACAATTGTGATATATGTGAGGAACAACTAACAAAATATCGGAGATTTATTCTCCAGGCTATAATCAATTTTGAAGATGTTTGCGATTCTTATCGTCCAGACAATAACGTCCATGACTTTCTTCACAGTTATCAACCTCAAGAGCGAGGTGATATATGGGCATTTTTTAAGCTTCTCATGGCACAATTCAATGATGTGGAGTTTGTGAATATAATACACGATGCGGTGTTAGAGAGGTGTCGAGCGAAATCACTTAGTGGCGAAAAACGGAACTCTGTGGTCATAGGAAAAAAACAAAGGTTTCATTCATGGGGAGGCAAGCGATCGTCTCAACCAAATATTGATTTCGACAGCCGTTTAGGGGACGAAAAACTTCTTGAAAAAACATTTTTTATATAAAAAGTAAAGAATAGTCCACTATATATAGAACATGACAAGAGATGTAAACCTTATTATTTTGATGTAAGTGCAACAATAAACGCTTAAATAGCGAATTTTATTTTAATTTGTGCTAATAGAAAAACATTACTGCCTTTAAAATCTTTTAACAAAATATTGAGATGCAATTACCATTTTAATTTGTATTTGTTACTGAAGAATTAAGTAAACGTCTAAATAAATTTACAGATGCTGACAGTTTTCTTGCCTTGACAAACTGGCTCAGGACTGTTCGCGTAATCACAGTCGGCCTTTACAAATTTTAATATCTATCAATTGTCATTGCTGTGAGTGTTTTCGTTTGCGAAGTTATAAACATTTTGTATTATAAGTAAATCAGGTCTTGTAAGGGAACACATCTACTTTCATTACCCGCTGAAGGTAAAACCAGAAACCAATAAGGAAGGAGATGGTCGACTGAACAGCTGATCAAACAGCTGATTTCCCCTTTGTCCATCGACCGTTTGACTGTTATTTACGTGTTTTAGTAAACAAAACCCGGACATAACCTCAAATTCTGAAAGTTATTTACGTATCATCGAACATTGTCTCACTTTACTCACACATCTTTACGTTTCCCCTCCAAAATAGGCAAGATGGCGCCCAAATTGTCAATTTTGCCCCCAATAGTGTCAAACACTGGTAAATTGCCCACAGTTTGTGAATTGGTCAGCCATTTTGTGTTTATTCAAAAGGTTGAGTTCGTAAACAACTAGAGCAAAATGTTTATGATTTATGTGTCATCACAACCTTAAATAGGTTAAAATTATATAATTATAACTTTATTTATAGTATATTTATAATGACTTATGAAATGTGTAAAAAACAAGACAGTAACGAAGGCTAGTAAGACCAACATTACGGAGGTATTTCCTTTTAACTTGTGTTCCGAGATACTTGTTCTATAATAAAAATAAAGATTATTTATTTCCGTTGGTATTTACTCAATAAAATAACATACATTTTTCAAGATACATTAATTATTCTACAAAATATCAAATAAAAAATAATTAAAACATATTTGTCTATCCAACTACAAATACCTGGCCATGCCAAATATGTATGTGTTCCTACAATTCACGTTTATACAAAATGAGAGTAGGAATTGTATGACCTAGCTTTTATAATTGTAACTTCGAACAACGATGGATGGCAATTATAGTACCTAAAACCATTAAGTCGGTTTGAACAAGTGACATTTTTACAAATATTAGATCCTTTTCAACCGTTATTTTAAACAATTGGTATTTAAATTTATGTATTGTTTTAGCATAATATATGTTTACAACACTATTATGAGAGAAGAGCATTTTTAGAACACCAGTGTTAGAATTCAAAATCAGTAGCAGCTATTGAGCGTTTAGTAATATTTATAACTTAAAAAACACTATTTATTAAATTTTTGTGCTCAAAATATATGTATTTTGTAATATATAATACTTTCTGAATTAGTTAAAAAATTAACAACTATTGTTTTGCTGATGCAACTTCTGCCTTACATATGTTATTTCTGAACGTACCCATCATCAGTTATTTGTTCGTGGTGGAAAAATCAATTGTCCAATAAGAAAAGACATCTGAGCGGAAAAGTTTCTCCAATTTAAATTTGAAATTTAAAATTTATTTATTTATTTATAAACAATTAAGTTTAAGTGTTTAAAGTGAATTGAAGGACTCTATAAGGTAAGCCATGTTATGCCGTTAATATTTCTGTATTTACAATTTAAATACATTAATATTTACATAGAACAAGACTAGATGAATTCATAAATTTGTATATCCGGCTATATCGAGTGATGTGATGTAGCAGTTTTGGTTTTACTAATAGCCTTTTCCATGGTAGTTTGCGATCGGGTCTTAACATGTGTCCTTCTGATTGACCCTGATTGCAAGAAGCCACAATTGTTGCTTTACGTTTCATCGGTGATGTTAATTTATTTTGCCTTTTAATGATCGGTTGGATGAAGAGCATTAATTCGTGAAGTGGATCTAATTCATCTGCTAATGCTTGCGTCCTATGTTGAAAGCTCTTCTTGTGGATAATAAACTAAATTATAAGTATCTGGCTCCGACTCGCAGCGCCTCCATTGGTGTTGTTCTAAGAGGACTTGTTACTGTTCGGTTTTTGTTTGTTGGTTTTTGATTTCCACATGTATTTATTTATTTATACAGACTACGATACGAATACGATACTTAAAAGATACTGATAGAAAATTTATAAAATAAAATTGTAATTCGAATTAAGAAATTGTAGGTCTCTTCTACTTGTAAGAGAACAAAAGCGCACACAACACGAGTAGTGGATGAGCAAGCTAGGTCCTGGTCCCCCTGTGGACTGTAGCACCAACAATTATTATTAATATTATCGCAAAATATTTTCATTACTTTACACTACAATTTCTAATTTGATACTGAAATTTTAAATTGCTTAATAAATTTAACTTACCAGGTAGATAAGATGGAACAAAATAAGCAGTCAAAGAAGAAGTGTGTAATGGGATGTGTAGGCATTCGCCATACATACAAGGCGAAGAACGAAACTTTGTGAGTACATATGTTAAAGTAAATTTCATTACAATATAAAATGCTTTCTCTGTTCTTTACTCGTAATCTATTTTTCTGTAACTACTGTGTCCACTCTATGCTTTAATATCATCATACTTATATTTATATGCATAAGTATTTCATTTCCGAATGAACAATAATGTTGTTCGCACGCATACCCAAAAACTGTCTGCCCTTTGAAAAGTGTAGTGTCTTTGATTGGTATTTATCGGTTTTCTGCTCTTTAATATTTTCACGGTGTATTTTACTTTTCAGCCACACTCTCGTGATTTTTGAGACCTCCTACGCACCCGTTCTGCGACTTTTAAGATCCCCTCTTCTTTGTCCTTAAAGTGTCTTAACATACCAGAGCGGAATGTTGCCGTATTATTTATCAAGTAGATAAGTTATAGCATACGATAGTAAGATAAGATAATAAGATTTGAATAATTTCCCATATTAATGTAAATATTAATAAGCAAAATAATTGTGAACATTAAAATATAATAATAATATTGTGAACATTAAAATATAGTAATAATATATGATTGGTAGTAAATAATACGCTACATAATAACATATAAATTTATATATAACAAATTCAAATAAATTTTTTTTATACCAAATTCTGTAGGGAAGTATTTCCACTCCTTGATTTAGAAATTTTGAGGCCCTGTTTTCCATTTTTAAATATTCAGAAACTATTTAAAACATACATTTATTATGACAGGAGGGAATTTTGGCGGCAGCAATTGGGGATAGCAAAATTGTTCAAGACGGATAGGGTTTGTGACAAACATTTTTCAAACAAAATGTTTGCCAACAACAACAAAATCCGCTTGAATGCAAAGGCTGTTCCTGATATACTATGCGCTCCTAACAACAGTTGCTCTGACGAAGGTGTCCGCTTTACTGCACACTTACAGCAGGAAGAGGACGCTCAAGTCTGTGTCAGTATTAGGGATGAAGATGTTGAAAACGAAGATGAGGTCGAAGTTAAAGAAGATTCAGAAATGGAAGAAGTTGTAGTGAAAGAAGAATTTTTAGAGCAAGAAGATTTAGTGGAAGAATATTTGGTGGAAGAACATATAGTGGATGCTTTGGTGGAAGAAGATTTAGTGGAAGATTTCGTGGAAGAATATTTGGTAGAAGAGGATGTAGTGGAAGAAGATTTAGTAGAAGAAGATTCGGTGGAAGAAATTTCTTATTCTGTAGAAGAAGACTTAAGTTGTCTTAAGTATGAAAGTGCCGAGAAAGGATCCCAAACTAGTGAGTATTTAAGAAACAGAACTCCTAAAAAAGTACTAATTCGTCAACGATTATACCAATCGGAGACGAATTTATTAAAAATGGAAGGCAAGTGTCGCGAGCAACAGGTTTTAATAGAAGACCAAAAGAAACAAATCTTGTTCTTGGAAGAACAAGTTAAAAAACTAAAGGAGGATACACTAGCTTACAGTTCAGAAAATATTTGTAATTGCCATAAAAATTTTACAAGGGACATAAAAACCATTGTCTCTAATATTAAACAAAATAGTAAGGTTTGTAGCAGGGGTAATAGGTTTTCCAATGAATTGAAACTAATGGCACTTTCAATTCATTTCACTTCTCCTGTTACATATAGGTTTTTAAGGTCATCTTTGAACTTGCCTTCGGTCACAACCCTTCGTCTTTTTATTTCGTCGTGGCCGAAAAGTCCGGGCAATATTGAGTTTAACGTAAAGACACTAGAGTTGAAAGTCAGTCAGCTATCTACAATTTATAAATACTGCTCCATTTCTGCTGACGAAATGTCGTTAAAAGAGCACATCGATTATTGTAGAAAAAATGATATACTTGTAGGATTAGAAGATTTTGGTGAAGGTGATTACCGATCAAATTGGTTGGCTAATCATGTTTTAGTCTTTATGGTTCAAGGTATAGCAAAGCATTGGAAACATCCAATCGCTTATTATTTTGTGCGTAATAGCTGCGTACCTTCACTTTTAAAGAAAAAACTGTTTGAGATCGTTCGCGCTCTTCGTCGAAGTGGTTTGTTTCCTGTCCATTTCGTATCCGATCAGGGAGCGAACTTTAGGGCCTTAGCTAAATTATTAGAAGTAGAGGCGGAAACGCCTTATTTCGTCGTAGACGATCATAGGGTTCATTACTTCTTCGACTGCCCCCATCTTATTAAAAGCACGCGAAACTGTTTGATGAGTAATCAAATAATGTTTGATGGCACTGCACGTGCCTGTTGGAAAGATTTAGTCTCCTTATATAACGAGGACTGCAAACTAGGAATCCGTTGCGCCTCTAAACTGACGGAGGCACATATACGCCCTAACACTTTTCAAAGAATGAAAGTGAAATATGCCACTCAAGTATTTAGCCATACGGTTTCGTCAGCATGCTTTACTTATTTCAGTGGAGTCGACGAGAGTGATACAATGTTAGGTACTGGTAAATTTTTAGAATTTTTTAATAATTTGTTTGATGTTTTTAATTCTTCAAACACATTTTCTGTAAATTCATTAAGGGTAGGTTTTCGTGGAAATGATATGCAGAGGCAATTTTTACAAGAAGCCGTAAAGCGCATCAATACCATGAAAGTGCTCAATCCTCAAGGCAAAGATGTGACAAACAAATTCTATTTCTTGAAGGGGTGGCTTTTGAATATTTCGTCACTTACGTCTTTGTGGCAGTCTCTATCGCCATGCCAGTTCAAATATATTTTGACAAGGCACCTTAATCAGGATTGTTTAGAACAGTTTTTCGGGGAAGCAAGGAGTGCGGGAAAGTGTAGCGGTAGCCTAACTGCTTTACAATTTAAAAGCGCATTCCAGAAGCTTTGGGGACTGCAATACTTAAAGATTGTACGAACCGGCAATTGCGAAAGCGTCAATACTGAGCGATTACATTCGATCAGTAATCAGGCTCTTGTAAAGCACCCGTCTTGGATACCGGCCAAAGTAGATCATCAACTTTCGGTTGCGATTACGGAAATTTTACCCGCAGATATAAACACAAACGACTTCCTTAGAGAAAACAGTTTCGTTTATGTTTGTGGTTATATTTTCCGAAAATGTTACGAAAGTCACAAATGTAGTTCAACATTGCCAACATTAAATACAGCAGCACCATCCGCTGATTTAACATTTTCATCGTTCAAGCAATTTGAAAACTGCAATCTTGTTGCTCCACCACCAAGCTTCGTGGAATATATACACTCTCTCGATGATCTATTTTGCAAACATTTTAATGAATGTTACTACGTTAAAGGTGTAGCCACCCGCCTATCCGAATTGATTCACACGGAAAATCACAACAAATATATGTGTTGTGAGAACTTGCCTCAGCATTTAATTTTAAATTATTTTATTAGGTTACGTATTTACTTTTTTATTAAGTTTTGGAATAGGGATCTGGCTAACCCAACTTTCAGGAACAAGCTTTTACGCGTATCACATTTGTAGATATAATATGCATTAAAAATTCCATTCATAAACTTGTCTTACATTTTTTTTATAAAGCATGTAATCTGAATTGTTTATACATATTTTAACTGTGCAATTAAAAATGTATTTTTACTTTTAGTTTGGGTGCAATAGGCCTCCAGGGGAAACCGAACACCCAGTAAAAAAATCGGTTAACGCACCAACGAGCATACCTCAAGGGTGGTGTGGAATTGCTCACTTTTGTTCTTACAGAATCTCAAAAATACAACTACTCGTAACAAATGTAGCAACCCAGGGAACAGAACTTCATCACATATAGTGACTCCAATAAGTATTCCAATGGAAAAATATTTATAGAAATAAAACTTGGATTAGTACAGAAATCATTTATACACATTTTTGTTCAGTGTTTACTATTGAGTACAACTGAATAAACGAAAACAACACACGAATTTTTAACAAAATAAACTACAATGTTATTCATAAGCGTACAATTTAAACCACCCAAAAGTATTCGCTCACACTCACAATTACTTAGTTTTTAATTAAATACTTTGTTGGGCCAACTTTTTTACTAATAATGTGAGCGAGTCAATTTGGAATAGAGTCAAATAGTTTTTAAGTTACACCAGATGAGATATAGTCCAATTTTGGAACAAAATGCAAGGAATCAGCTGTAACTTAAGAACCAGATGACTATTCTTAATCGATTAACTCACAGAATTAAGTTAAAATAAAAGACACAGAATAAACACTTAGAGATTCGCTAGACGTATTCACATTTCACTTATAATTGATTATAAAATTGCTGGGATTTGATACTGTGAGTTCTGATGATCTCTTCATTTGCTGTGCCTTTTTTGTGCTCTCAGAATGCGCTAATTATTCGTCTTCGATGTTGACTTCTGTACGGACAATTCTCGTTCCATCCATAGTACAATCTAAAACCATATTTGTGAATTATAATTGAACTTATTATTTAAGTAATATACCTGGTTGTTCAAACTAACTTACACCAACTACTTTCAATACAATGCATAATATGGTCTTCCCAATCCCCTTGATAATTGCAAAGTTGATATAAATAAATTTTCTTTAGGCGTAAAGTTATTCGAATCAAAATTTACTGAATTTGATGTTCTTTATACTCACCTCAATAGTTTGCGCGGGAATATTATCATATGTTCATGCAGCTCACACGTATTCTCTGTCAAAAGAAAAAAAAACCTTGTCTGTGAATCAGCTGTTCAGGAGGGGAAATGTTATAAAAAACGCTGTCAAAATGAATTCAAGGGCGGGAGACGAGGGAGTCGACTGTCTCCCTATTGGTCTCTGGGTAAAACATCACAATTGGGTCGGTAATGCAGTGCGCACATATATGAATATTATTGCATTCATATGCAGGTTTGGTTTAAAATAGAAAATCATTAATTTTTCATTTGAAAGACTGAGATAAAACGAAAATTTAAATTATAAAGGTATAGTACCGATAAACGTTTTTCTCTATCGTAGCAAAACCACACAAAACACATGCCATTTTTGTTGCCTTCGCCCTCAGATTCGGTCTTTGACACAGATCTAGTCTACTAGCCCCTAGGCTCCTTCGAATAAAAGCAAATCAGCAAATACAATTAAAATGACAGTTACCAGCTTAATCTTTAACATTCTAATTTCAAAAATTCGACTTTTTTATCGATATTTTTTTTATGAAATTTGTCAAGAAACTAACTAATATAACTTGAAAATTACATACAAGTTAACGAACTTGCAAATGTATTCATATTACGTTTATGTCCGTCAGGTAACGTTGGAAAAAAACCAAAGTTATTTTATTTATTATTTTATTTTAATTTTTAATACTTGCCGCGTTAACACTGATACAAAGGTCAGGAAAAGCATTAATCATAAGAAGATAAAAAAACAAAAAATCAGTCTTATCGGGATTAGTTGTCGGACATAACTTTTGAAGCAATATTAAACCAAATATCTGGATCACTAGTACTATATATATAAATAGATTTTTATTGAACTTACATCTTAAAAGCTCAATATGAGCCAAAAAGGGTTTAGTATCTTCGAATAAGATTATTTAACAGGTTTTTTCTTAACTTAATCCAATGGCACCTCAAAAATTAATGAATAAAATGTTCCCGCATTATGTTGACAGTTGGATTCGAACATATTTTGGGGGTTTTTAGTTGAAAATTTTGGCTAGAATTTTTCGTCATCGATATTACTCCTATAATTATTAAGCGCATGGGAGTTGCGCTTAATTGTACCAGTCTCACAATCATTGTAAGTTTTAGCAAGCACTTTAGGTGTATGATTATGTTGAATATTATTGGATTTATTGACTGCTCCACCTGCGTTGCAATTCTTCGACCCTGAACTTATGCTGAAGCTACTTTGCCTCTTAGGTTTTGGCCGGGGTTCATAGATCTAGAAAAAAAAATATTATTTTGTTTGCACAGTAGTTTTTTTTGTTGTTTCTAACATCTTTTGTTGGAAGACTGGAATATTGATTCGGATACGCATCGTAACTTGGAGAAGGAGAATTATTTCTCTGAACATTGGGTCTATATAATTTGCGGGTGAGCCAGTATGTCGCCAATATTGTACATCCATATATCAAAACGAGAGCCCCCGCTATTGAGCTCCAAGTTGTAAAAGAAGCCGTTAGGGCACCTAAATTAATTTCAAATTTAGTCAGATATATTTTTACTATATTTATACACTGGGTTTCTAACCACTGCAGAGATCTAGTGCACATGCGGCTTTTTCATATTCCTCTCCTAAGCATTCATTAGCATTTGGTTCATCAATTAAGCACTTCCGATATCGGTAGCGTATTCCATCACTATTGCAAGAAGTCCATTCGCTCCAATTGCTCCAACCTACAAAATCTGTTAAATTCAAACCCTTAGTAATTCAGATTTTTAATAACATATTCATGTCTTACATTCACAAGACGGCATCTCACATTTTTCAACTTCTTGGGATTTTCCCTTGCAGAGAGATTTTATTTTATTAAGGCATTTCCTTGATCTTTTACGAGTTCCTACTCCACAAGATACGGAACAGTCTGACCACTCTGTCCAACAGCTCCACTCATTTGCACAAAGTTGCAAGTTACAAGCACGACTAACTGTATTTTTATGATGCTTACTTCCACCTGCTATTCGTGTTTTGTATTGAATTCCTCCACCACAAGTAACTGAACATGGGCCCCACTCACTCCATGTACTTTCCTCTTCATTTTCAATTTGACCACGCTGACAAATGCCGTCTGTGCGACAGATCCTTGTCTCCTCCTTTGAGAGATTAATCTTCATTGACGAAACATCTGATGTTGTGGCACGACAAACAAATCGAAATCTTTTCTCGACATGAGTTCTTTCAGCAACATCTTTACTGTTACTTGATTGCATCAGCCACGGAGTCCACTGACTAAGTTTCTTCACTTCCGGACAGGATTGAGCGTTACACAATTCATAATCGATATTGCACCCGGGGCACGCAATTCCACCATTTTGAGGACTTGGGTCATTGCATTCTCGTCGACGGATGCGAAAACCCCCACCACATTCAGCACTGCATTCACTCCACTGACCCCAGGGACCCCACCCACCATCGATTGCCTGTGGTTTCGGTGCTGGACATGGCGGCAGATGTGAGCAATAAATCTCGGCCCGATCTGAACCAACACATGTACGCCCTCCATGAGCAGGTTTTGGATTACCACAAGTCCTGCGCCGTGTTTTTACTGCAACGCCACAAGTCTGTGAACATGCCGACCATGCACTCCATTCCGTCCATCCACCATTTACAGTACAATTGGTAACCTCCGTTGATATACCTTCGCAGTTACTACCACCATTCCTTGGCGCAGGATTATTACAATTTCTCGAACGGCACATACACGATCCATCATCATTATTTTTTGTGCATTTAGACCAATCTGACCAAGCCGACCAACTTCCATCAATTGATGCTGTTAGAATGGGACACTGAAGCTCTTTCTGTATCCAATATTTTTTCGAAGTATCCCCCCCAATAGGTGGAGGAGTACATTCTTCCATTAATTCATTCCAACCACAATATGGATCCATAGCGTTAAGACATGTTGATTTCGACACATGCCGCCTACAGTGATGCGATGAAATCCGCATCAAATTGCGTTCCGTACCTACATATAAAGATTCAGTGACTTTAAGGTACTCCATTGAGTGAATTTTTGAGTTTAATTTTTCTTCTTCATATTGCCAAACTTCAATTAGACAAGCTGTTCTCGTAGGAAGAATAGATAATTTCTTAATAACATTTTCGTCAGTGGATACATAGACCACGTTTATACGTTCTACGTATTTTGTGGAGACGATATCGATAGCTATGTGGGCAAATCTCTCAAGTGGGGAATAATACAGAGGAGTAGATGTCATTGGCTGCACGGCTTGGTCCATTAGTTGGTATCTCGCAGATTCTAAAAGGTGCTTATATCTTAGAGGAGCAGAAGGATTTTCACAAGCGAATTGACTGCGATGTTGGGTGTTAACTTCTTTCCAGTTGGAATCAATGTGTTCCTGATATTTAAATGGTCCTTCGAAGGCCGCATTAATGGCCGACAAGTTAAACGAACAGACGGCTGATCCAACAAAAGCATTGCTAAAATATATGTCATATATCAGCAAATATTTAATATACCTCTTTTTTATAAATATCATACTTTGGTGTAGTAAACGTTGCATACAATACATCTTCTTCAGCTGAATAGGTCATCCCTTGTACTTCGTTAAAATAAAATGGGTACTCCCCTGGCAAGGAACAGTTAAGTCGAGCCTTTAAGTACGATGTCCAGTTGTCATTGAGTATTTGATCACCACCAGGGTCTGACTTACAAACTCGTGCTATTCTAGAGTATACTACTTTTCCACAGTTCATATACTCAACAGCTACCTCTCGAAATACGAAGTAGACGAAAGCACCAGATTCGAAGCTTCCCACGAAGTGTGGATTATCTAACCATTTCGAGTTGTACTGCTTTGTGCGGATTAAGTTTCCATTTTTTCGGTACACTACATCATCCTGTACTTCAACAATATTTGTTCTTAAAATAGCTGGGTCCGAACCCGAGAAGTCAGTTGGCGATCCAACAAATAATTGACCCTCATTTGTCAGAAAAGTTGTTATGTTTGAATTCGGATTAAATGCACACTTTCCAACACCACTGTCGTAGCCCGTTACAGTTAAGTTCTCCATCTATAAATTTTTAATTATGAAAAGTAATTAAAAAACTAGTCTTTAATTGCTTGTATTCAGTCTCAAAATTTCTAGAAGTGAGAAAAGTTATGATTCAAAAATATCTTACCTGGCGCCACGAACAATTTGGATTGAATGCATACGTCCCACACGCGTAAAGTTGATTCTCGTAACTTTGCAACACCATGATATAATTGCGACAAAGATACTCCGATTGTCCTTTCATTTGACACATATGTATTTGCCCCGGCGTTGCTTCCCATAGAGATTTTTCCAAAAGTTTCAAATCAAAAGATAATCGATAGATCGCATCTCTGGAGAGAAAAAATATACATAAGTATACTTGTTTTCATGTTTTTATAAACTATGTATTTTTTGCAAGAAATAATTGCAGCATAGTAATGTAGCGTAAACCCCCCTGAACATGCATTTGTTAAATTTCTCGATATTTCGAAATACTCTATTAATTTTTTAACAATACTAAAAAAAATGACAAATTATATAAAATATAAATAGCTCTATTGATAAGCATAAGCATGCCGACACACTTTCTAAAACCAGTTCATTTTTAATGTTTTGAAGATTATTCCATAAAAAGAAAAATCACACACAAATAGAACCTGCTCTAATCAATGGTGATAAGAGTACTGAAATGTAAGGTATACGAGTTAGATGAACTGTTGAACGACAAACTTAACACACTCACATTAGAGGATATGTCTCGGATATAATATACCTTGGGTAATATAAGGGAATTCGGTTTTTCAACGCTACTGCATCTTTCCGTAAATGTTTACCATAGCTAAAATGTGTAGGCTGTTATGTATGTGTTATGTTTGTGCTTGCTATCAACTTGATCGATAGGTAAATTTCTATGTAGGTTTTATTAGAGTTACTCTAAATGCACGCAGTTTGGTTGAATATTTTTTTTTTAGAACGAGTATACATTTAAATAGGAATTCTGGAGAAAACCACATAAAACAACAAAAGACATCCAAGCAACGAACTAGTACGAGTTTGTAACTGGATTTATACGCTTTTCAGTGTTGCGCAGTTATTATCATATACACAAGATGTGGGCGAATAAGCGCCTTTAAATAAGTATTCTTATGGCTGTTGGGTTGATGTCTATTTTTGGTGCTTCAAACGTTGTGCAGTTACATATTTAATCTGTTTTTTTATTTTCGTTTACTAATTGTAAGTCAGGAGATAAACAATGTTTTGTCAATTTAGAAAGACTAAAATAGAAAAAATGTTCTGGTTATTAAAAATAAATACCTTAAATATACTTATATAAGTATTTTTTATCATACTTTGAGCTAAAAATCATATATATATGTGTGTGATGCCCTAATCAATATTTACGCTTTATGAGATAGCATCAAGAGATAATATGGCTACACCATATCTATATATATATTGTTGTTTTATAGGAACATTTCGTCAATCTGACACATGCTTTGAGAACATGAATGTGTGGAATATCACGTCCGACAAAACATTGTTTGTTCTTTGACCCACAAGATAAGTTTTTCACTAAAATAAAAGCCATTAAAATACCCACCATTGAAAAAACCACCGTCAGTAATACTAACGTTTTTTTCTCCTAACTGATGTGCTTATTCAAACAAACTTGTCAAACCAATGACTCCGCAGTTTGATTATGTGATAGTTGAACGTACAAAATTACGTAACACAGTAATTTTTTTTCGACGGGTTTAAGTATTATAATTCAAAATAATCCTAGTAATACAGTTTTACGAAGAAATATGATAGATTCTGTGGTATTGAATATTGGTTTCCGATTTTATAAATTATCCATAGAGACTTTTGATTTCTCACCTAGCTCCAACGATCATTTGATTTCTGCCCACGTCAAAAATAAATCGCGAAAACGTAGTTATACCTGCTTCCTCAAATCGATTTGACATCGACATAAGGTCTAAGGAAAAATTAAAACATATACATTAGAGTTTTATAAATTCAATTATAAGTAAATTAAATTTTAAATTCTGGTTGAAGAATAAACTTACCTTGATGGGAAATAAATCTGGAATCAGTTTCAAAGACATGAGTTGAAATCCTTCTCGTTTGCGTACTGCAGACTGTGATGACAATCACGAATATTCGAAACACAAAATAAAATTTACTTCTCATCCTAAACGGGACAGTTTTATAATTATTCAAGAAAATTATTATATTAATTTTAAATTATATAACATTTTGAATCAAATGAAAATGTAATATCATTTGGTGTTGTTAGCAGTAATTCTTTCGAAATTAAAAAATTAAGGTAAAATTTCTTTTTGTACTTTGACACTGTGCCTTAAAGAATAAAAGAAGAATAACCAAGACTATCTATTACTGTTGCAAGCACGATTCTGATGTTCACCATTAACAAATATTGTTGAAAAGTTTTCCACTGGTGGGAAGAAAACCCTGAAAACGTGGCAGTAATAAAGACAATGGCAGCTAAGAAAATGCAAACATCACCGATGTCCTAAAAAATTATTTATCAGATCTAACAATTGTTCCTTTTTTGTTCTTGTGAATTTTTGTTTTAAATAAACAACGAATGTATCATGACATTCGGCGATTTAAACATTCAACATATTCCTTTCAAACCAATGTTTGGTAAGAAATATATGTAGAAATATATGTACCTATACATATGTACTTTTTTACAGTCACAAAAATTTCATATATTCAACTAAAAGTGGGTGCCGTCTAAATATATAAAATTGAATTAAATACGTGTGCATATCAGCGTCAAATGAATTAAATAAGAAAACATTTTACTTTCTAACACCTGTATATATTGAAGGAAATCTTAATTTATACATCTTACTTGAATGAAAATAATGCCATGTATAATTTGCCCATTCTCATAAACCGATTTTTTTCATTATAAACTAATTCATATGTAAAGCAGATTGAAGGAATTATTGGTCATGTGTCAAAAAACATTTTATTTGCAACGCAGAAAAAAAATATAACAGATTTTTTATATTTTAAGTTCCTCTAAAAACCCAAACCTTTTAGTTTATATTCATAACTTGGTAAGTGTAAAGGTGGCGCTACTCCCGAAAGCGAAAAAAAAAATAATTTTTTCCGATGAGAAGTTTGTGTTTAAGTTTGCGAGACACTTATATTTTTAAAAATTATATCGGCTATTGGTATGTTTAGTAACCTTCTGTGTGTAAACTTTAATGCTTCCAAATAAGTTTGCGAATGAGATTAAAAGTGTAAGAATTAACATTCCATAATTCACATGTTATAATAACAGGGAGAGTAGAATATAGAAACTCATATTTATAGAATTCCTAAAAGTTGTAAGTTATTTACAACTATCCCAAACACAATAACAAAACCTATACAGAGATATCCATTTTAATTGATTTTACCAGCGGCATGTCTATTACCCGCAAAGAAAACGATTTGCGTACGGCTTCAATTTATTCAACATTTTTGTAATATTATATCTGCAGTTGTATGAAAACATATAAGTTACACCATCCGCTGCATTTTTTACTCGTATTCTCACGAAAGTTTATATGCCTTTGCACTGCAACATATCTACAATATCAAAGCTGATATCATGGGAAATATAGATTAGATATTGAATTTCATGTCTTACTGCTAAATGTAGATTCTTTAAAATGTAAAAAAGCAAATGTAACGTTTTTGCTCTTGTATTTATTTCGTTTTAATTATTAATATTTTTTTAAGGCTTTATCCATGTTTATTATCTTAAAATACCGAGCGACACATACATCGAGATTACCTACCATTTTTCCACATTTTAAAGCCAACTTAAATTAAGTTAATATTCTACTTCAAATATTTTTCATTTTCAAATATCATTCAAAATTTTTTCATTTTTATTTTATGTTTATCTTTGATGTTTCCAGAATTATAATCTAGTGGGAAATGACGAACGTCATTTTCGCCAGCGAATAAAATATGTGACTGAGAAAATTGTCTGAGTAGAGCCATATCTAAGTCAAATTTTAATTTATTTTTTGGGAACAGTTGTGTAATTGGAATTTTTTGTATAATTTTGCAATACTCAGAATGAAGAAGTCAAAAAATAAGCCTGCTCGAAAGTGTAACCAGGAGGAAAAGATGCTTAAGAATCATTATATGTCATGAATATAATTGCAATATTAAGTAATATCATTAAAGACCTTTATTATGTACAATCCTCACAAAGGCTCTAATAATTACAAAGTCGTGCCAACATAAGAAAGCATTATCGTTATGCATTATTTTCGCTATTTTTTATAGAATTACTTTTTATAGCAATTTTTTTTATAGAAACTCTTTGTCCGTAGGTTGTAAATATATATGTACTCAGTTATTCAAGATAAAATTGTTTGACGGTAGATTGAAATTGCTGTATTTGGGCCACAACAACAATAACTCCATTGCCATTGCACTTGCACGCACGTCCACCTTCATTGACTTAACGCCGCACAACACTAGTTGATGAAACGATGCGGATGCAGCCATATACATACCTTGGTATATGATACTTGCAAGTGTAGGTAGCACTCTGCAAACGACTCCATCTTATTGCAAAAACTTGTCAAGACTACGATGGCAGTATTAAGACATATGCTCTGTTATAAGCACTTTCAACAACTCTTTTTTTTTCTTATATTACAAAAGCTTATAAAATATGAATAAATCTACAGAATGAACTTACTTTGATAATATCTAAGTAATAAATATTCCACAACAGTTGTAATCCAAAATACGGTGAAAGTTTCACTCAAAGCATATTCATTGATAGACCACTTAAATAACAATATATAAATATATATACTATTTATTTCACAACATTTTCATATACAAATCCTTTGAGCACATTAGTAAAAATGTATATTCTAATGTATTAACAAATGATGTATTAATTTCTGATTAGGTACAACACAAAAACGAAAACAAAACCAAGCCAAAGAAAAAATACGTAACGCTCTTCTCGAAGATATGTTCAGCATGAACGTGAATACGCATTTGAAAACACAACAACCTGGCACGGACAATCCGACTCAGCGACACGTTCCCTTAGATGGGTTTAGAAGTCTCATGCACACGCGCACAATCAGTGAGCGACCAAATTCAAGAGAAGACTGATCGTCACAATATAAAGGCTAAGGTTGGCTGTACGTTGTGCACAATTTCAGGTTTTTTTTATTTATTTTCTCTTAAACATCAAAGTTGGTTGCCATACAGCTAGAACATTGGATAAAAATGAGACAATTTGAAATGTAATGCACTATAAATGGCTTTGTTCATTCAATCGTTTGTAAAATGAATAAAAATTAAATTTACATGTGTAGCTCAGTAGATAACAAAATTGTGATAATTTTTTGTTATTCTGATAACCTTTTGACTTTTCGTTGTAATAAAATAAGCTGGATCGTTGTATTTAAAAACAGCGCCAGGCCGCGATAATGCTATTTACTGTGTAACAAAGATTTTGTCACAATAAAATGATAAAATCGCGCTATTGCGTAGTCAATTGCATTATGTATTGTAGAATTATAACATCAAAGAAGTGAAATATCTTCTCAAAGCTCGATCGACACATACCACATTTCAAATCATTAGCAGCCTGGGTACCCTAAACATGATATATTCAGTAAAAAAGAAGAAAAACAAAAGTTAAGAGGAGAGAAAATACATGCGAACGCTCCTCATTGTGACCGGTTTAAGAATCGTTGTTACCTGTCTACAGGTTGAATACAACAGTCCAGCTCATGATAGTATTGGTATAACACTAGTGACATAAAAACAGGGAGGTAAAGGCGGGTTACGTCTTTAAGTACTTTAATCCTTACCCGCATTCGATCTCTTATTTTGCTTATACCAGTTGAATTCTGAGAATGGCCTCTAAAGTCAAAACTAGCTTTAAAACTATAGAACTAGATTGAACGACTAATAATTACTCTCTCAAGCTTGTCGGGAAGCCATATAAGCAGTGCTCATAATCTTTGTCTCTTCAATTGACTTCTTCGGAGTACATATATATATACTTAAGTAAATTGTTTTATGTGTAAGCTGCGCTCCATCTTCTGATTTACTTAATTTCTTTGCCGGATCTTTACGCTGTCGTCAGCCCGAAATATACGTTTGAATCATGTCTGGTGCAGTTGTTATGAATTTTTCGAAACTCGCAATGATTGCAAACATATTCCTGGAATACGTCTATAAAATATAGCGAAGAATTCGAATATTTATTTTACGGCTGAAGTTTCTCTAGAAAGTATAGTTGCAAGTACACAACATTTTCTATGTATTGAAAAAGTATAAATAAATAGATTAAAAAGAGTTTCATAAATTACTTTATAATTAGTTTATTTTTGAAATAAACACTTATATCGCAATCTAAGCAATATCTTTAAAAACTTACTTATTAATAGATACATATATGTAAGATGATCAATAAGTTCTACGGAACTTTTGTTTTAGCTGGAAATCCTAAGGCAGTTTTGAATAATCTTGACCATGAGAGTGAGTTGATAAGAAAAGTTTCCTGCATTATGAAGTAAGAAGTCGTTGTATGCATTTTTAAATAGGCTTTAAACAATGTTAAGTACAAATAAGCTAGGTAATTGTATTTATTTAGATATATAAATCAAACTTAATAAAAAAAAAAACAATATATGGCGCCATGTTAGATGTAGGTAATGTCGCTGTCGAACAAAAACATTCGTTGATGCACAAAATTTTAAGGACAAAAATACTATAAATGTGGTGAAAATATTCAGAATATCACGTGACTATAAATTATAGTTCTGTCCGTTAAACCTTGTAAAAGCAATACATATGTATATTAATACCATTAAATTGTTTAAGTTTACTACAAAATTGTATTTAAAATCCATAAAACCTTTTTTTTTATTGCATACAAGCTCTTTTAAAATTACTTTTAATCTAGTAATCATCCTCCTCCCCTAAGCGCTCTATTTCATCAAGAATAGCGTCAAGTTCCATTTCGTCAATAATGGGGTAACAGGTAAAAATCATCCGTATAAAATTTCCAATTCCTCTGTAAGTCAGGGGTGAGTAGCCAACCATTAAAGTTCCGCTTCGAATCATCTTCTCTTTGATTTTTGGAGCCACCTATTATTGATTAATATAACTAAGATTTGTATTACATTTTCCTTAATTAAAATACCGTATACAGAGTTGCTTTCCATTTATCGGTTTCTTCTTTACCCCTCATGGTCTTCGGAATGTACCAGAAGCATACATTAGTATAAGAAAAATTTGGTTGTACTAAACGATATCCATCTCTTTGAAGTAGCTTATGCACGAAAACTCTCGCCATTCTTATTGCATGATCCACCAATGATCCCATACCGTTCAACCCTCGGACCTTAAGCATTAGCCAAAATTTAAACGCATCTATCTTGCGACCACACTGAATACTTTTGTTTCCCGTATCATAAGAGACGTCATAGAATTTGTCCTGCTGAAACAGGTATTTAACTTCTGTACTATTACATTGTGATAGAAGACTTGTCTCTCTAGTAAGAAACATTGCACATTGCAAAGGAGCACCAAGTGCTTTATGCGGATTCCATGCAACCGAATTACTCCGTTCCACTCCTTTTATGAGATGTCGATTTTCGAGGGAAAGAAGAACAGAACCGCCATGACAAGCCTTCAAAAAAAATGATAAGTAATTTTAAAAATCTATAAAACAGAAAAAATTACATCAACATGCAACCATAGGCCATAACGCTCGCAAACGTCGGCAATTTGGTTCAAATTATCAAATGCACCAAGAACAGTTGTCCCTGCCGTTGAATTTACAAAGAATGGAACTTTATTATCTGTTTCCGCTTCCAAAATTTTTGCTTCTAAGTCTTCAGCCAACATTTGTCCAAGTGAATTTGTTTTCACCGCAACGCAGTTATTTGTACCTAAGCCAATCCAATGTGCAGCTTTTTTAAAGCTATAGTGGGATTCCTCAGATGTAAAGAAAACTAAAGGTTTCAATGTGAAGATTCCATTTGCCTTCGTTTCAGGATACTTCTTGTATTTTGCTAAAATCAGGGCGTACCTAAAGAAAAAAGGAGAAAAGAAGGTGTTGACAATGTGATCTGACGTTAAAAAATTAGCCATCCCAAAATATACACTATAAAAATAGGAGGCTTTGTAAAGTAATATGCATTTACTTTTCCTGTCCTTTATATGCTTAAAAAAGAGCATTTGTGGTTAGAGCTTAGTTTATTTACCATGAAATGATTTGATTGTTATCATTATCTACTGTTATTCTTCAATCTAAAGCATACGCACATATTTGAAATAGATCCTCCTGGAGCAAAAATACCATCGCCATCAGCAAAACCGCAAATATCACACATTTTCTTAATAACCTCTGTTTCAATAAGTGAAAAAACTGGAGCTACTTCGAATGTGTATCTAGTGATTGCAAAAAGCACAAAGAATACATTTTATTGGTTTATGCATTGTACAAATTACTTACGCACTTGTGTTGAGCGCCTCTGTAATCCAAGCTCCAATTAATCCGTAAGGATCCATTTGACCAAACAGTTGATTGTGAAATCGGTTATGAGACGTTTTAACTGAGTATTGAATAATAGTTCGACATAGTTCCAAGATTTCAGATCGATTTGAAGAACCTTCAGTAGGAATGGTTAAATTTATATGTTTCTATAAATAAAAATTAACATAAATGAATGAATGAAATAAATGTTATGTTATTTTTATATATATATATTTATATTTATATATATATATTTATATTTATATATATATATATATATTTATATTTATATGTAAATTCATATTTTACTCGGTTTAATTTCTAAAAATGTAGAAGCTCATGCTTGGCAGATATTTTCCTTTAGGAAAGGGTCTATATCATCGCATCGACAGCACAATCTTAAAAACATTTGAGTGGCACAGATCAAAGGTATTAATAATTGAATGAGTGTCTTTATAAAAAAAAACTTTCGAAGATACTCGCAATATCTTCAGGACTACAGAAATTAAATTTGCATTTATATAATTACTACAAGAGCGTGTACGTTACTATGTCTTCTGAAGATTCATTGTTATTATTTTTGGAGCGAACGTTGTGTTAATATGATTTAGACCACGAGTTGTAAAACATACATTCACTGCGACTTTTAATTCATTTTTGCGTATAGTGCATTCATCGAATCTACACTAATCGCTAGTTTACTTATCACTAAACCGAATACGCGAATATAAAAACAAAATAAAATGTACATAGTACTTTATAACGCTGCTCTGACCTAATTTATTCGAGTTAAAAGGAAGTACTCTAAATGCATTATACGAGTACACAGAACAATTCTACCCACCTTAAGTTCTTCTGGTTGAACGAATTCCACGATTTTTGTACTATTAGCATTGACACAAAATACATTTGAGTGGCACAGATCAAAGGTATTAATAATTGAATGAGTGTCTTTATAAAAAAAAACTTTCGAAGATACTCGCAATATCTTCAGGACTACAGAAATTAAATTTGCATTTATATAATTACTACAAG